>JAOXJP010071268.1:0-15291 GCA_025762735.1 Platanus orientalis
CTTTTAACCCTTGTGAGTATTTCAACCATTCAATTTCTTTTTTTCTTTTCTTAGAGGGTAATTATATCTAATCTTACCTCAATTGTTTGGAAGCGCACAAATTTTGTTGTTTAATCTCATTATTTCTTCCTTTTGGTTGAATGCTAAGAATTTATCAATTTTATGTCACACTTGAATTTTTTGAAGTCATAGATGTTGAAGAACTATACCAATCTTTGAGAAATGATTTTAGGTCATCTTTGATTTCTTTGAGCCTTTAATATTTTTAAGATGTTTTCGTTAGTTAACTTGTTGGGCCTTTAGATAATCCTTTTTTCCTTACCCTTTTTTTCCAAGGTGTTTCGAGAATGGATGTGATCAATGTGTTTCATTAAGGCGAATGGGAGGAAATAAAAGAAATAGCAAAACATTTGGTAAAAAAAAAAATTGATGTTTTCATTAAGATGTGCTTGATTGACAAAAGAAAAAGAAAAAAAAGAAGTTATGTTGGTGAAGTATTGAGAAGTGTACATTGAAAACATGTTAATGTAAAGTGTTGTAAATTTTATGAACTATAAAATATAGAACAATGTATAAACTAGGGCAAGTGTGGAGTCATGTTACAATCTAAGAGGATCATGGTCTCAAGCTGCATGAAGAACAACTTCAAGACTTGAACAAGACCTTATGGAAAACTAGTCGGAATCATACAAGGCATTCTGAAGCATTCACAACACATTTCAAGATCAAAAAGGTAAAACAGGTAAAGTATGTGAATTGAAGATCCAAGGAAGAGATTCGAGGATCTATGAACCTTCCGGACTAAGGAGGAACGATCCCAAAGTCATGAAAGCCCTCCAAGTACAATTTTGGGGCATTATAGAATAGTAGGATCAATCCAAAGCTCCTAGTTTGATCCAAATAATTTTGATCGATTCAGGTCGATCCAGGATTGAACTAGCGATTCTCAGGTGTCATAGACTAAGATTTCAGCACTACTCACCAAAAACAAGTGTAACGGCTATAAATTTTTGTAAAAATTGAAAATAACGAATGGGAATAAAAAATAACCGTTAGAGATTATTCTCATCCAATGGACAACAAGGTCCTAAGCCCATTATAAATTACAGTGAGCGCTAGAAAGCAAAGTAAAGCTTCTGAATATTTTTTAAGAAATACTTCGCTCTAATCTTCTCCAAAATTCTAAGAGAGATTTTGGTCCCCGTTAAAGTGATCATAATTCCCTAGACTAAGATAATAGAGAGACCGACTCAAAGCCGCCTCCTTGCTCCTGTTAAGGCATATCTTTAAGATGCGACGTCAAGAGTTATTCTATCAGAAACTCTATCCATATTCAAAAGTTACATCTTGCTCAAGAATGATCAATCCCACATTATGTGTATAGCAACATCAACCTTCAAGACATATGTTATGCTAGTTTCATTTAATATTCACTTGTGATTACTTTCACCGGAGACACTAAGAGTTTGACACTACCATCGGAGACACTAATAATGTAAACCTAAGCACCTCATCGTAGTTGTAGTCCATTCCTGTCAGAGACACCGAGAATAGACCCAACACTATCACCGAAGACACTGATAGTGTAGACTTGGCACTTCCTCTAGAGACACCGGAAGTGTAGACCACACTTGCCAGAGACAACAAGTGTAGTAGATAGGTTTTATTTAATTTTAGCCTTAATTGTACTTGTTCAATCTTAATAAAATTATTTAGCTCGGTTGTGAGCTTTTGAAAATGGACGTAGGCTTTGTGCCGAACCACAATAAATTTATCGTATCATGTGCTTGATGTTTGTGTTGAGTTATTGCATTTATGCTACCACATCAATTGTTATCTTCTCTATTGTAATTGTACACATAACACCTGAAACTAAAAAAACTTGAACGAGTATAGGGAATCTATCAGCCATGTTCCCGCTCTACTATAGGTAACACTACAGTATATGATAAAACCTGTAGTATATGATAGAACCTCGTGGTCTATGAATGGTTCATAGATATTTAATTTATTTGTCAAAAGTTTTTCCCTAAAATCAAACAAAATTAAATAAATCAAGAAAAAAAAATTAAAAATTGAATTATCCTATTCACCCCCTCTAGATCTTTACTAGACTTTCAATATCTCATTCGATACAAAAGAAAAAGATTGGGGGGGGAGCCAGAAGAGTGGTCACACTAGGCTGTGGAGGAGTGGTCGGACTGGGCGGCAGAGCAAATGCCTTGTAGATTTCATGCAGTACCTTCGGTGAAGGTAGACATTCGCAGTCTCTGGCCATCACCATGGTAAGTTGGTTTCGGTCCTGCTCCTCTTCCTCTAATTTATATAGTAGAATAACCAACAAATGGGCGAGGTTGTGGGATTTCTACTGGAACGAACTCCAGTCCAAGTGGTTTTGCCCTTTTTTGTTTCATCTCTATAAAGTATAAACGGCTGAAAGAACTCCATTCCGGAGCATCTTCTCCTGCCCTGTCATTAGTGTCTAAGTTCCTTAAGCCTGTAGTGCTAAGAATTACTCTATCATAGCTTTCTTCCACTGTTCAGATTGAGAAGCCTCCTTATAATTCATTGGTTCACATTTTAACGTTGGATTAACATGAAGACAGAATAAATTCTTCGGTTTGACTATCCCACTTGTAAGTCTAGTGACCATTGGGTGGATGTTGGAGGTTATAACAATTAGTGTGAATGTAGTGGTGTATTTAAGTTTTGCTATTTGCTAGTTTTAGTTTCCTCTTTGTTTCCCTTGGAATTGGTTCTCTTTCTGACACTTAGCTACCCACTAAATTAATTTTTGCCAATTAAAATCTTAGATCCCATTGCAATACTGAAACTTATTTGTTGACCATGTGAGTGAGAATGGTTGATCGGATGGTTGGAGCTGCACGATTAGTTTGATTATAAGCCTTGGCTATCTAAGGTGTGCATCGTAGTGTGGAGGGTTAGTATTCATTTGGATGCCGAGCTATATTTTGTCAAGAGGCAAAAGGGATGACTGCTTATGGGGGAGTAGGAGAGCACAATTTATCATATCAAACAAGGTAAGTTTGAATAACCCCTTACAGGATGAAAAATGTGCTGCAAAATGCTCACCCTCATCTTGATGTAGGATTAATGGCACAACTTGATGGTTATCACCCAAAGAATAGAATAAATGACACAATCAATTAAGGTCATAATTAGAAACCCAGTTAGAAACAAAGAAATTATGTGGGACTCATTGTTAATAAATCATATTTTGTACAAGAACTTGTGACTGATGAATTTACTTGTTCTGTTTTGATATACAAAATATGTACATCTTATAAAGTATACATAATTCTAAATTAATATAATTTGTAAATTACGAGTTCTAACAGAGTGGTAATATAATTGAACTTTACATTTTGCATAAGTTAAAACTCATGATATCTCTAGTGAATGGATAAAAAATGCTCACTTTAACGAATGCTAACCACTGCTCTTTGTCAGGTGGCAGCGCCGAAAAGTGAATATATGCTCCCCAAAAAAGTGAAAATCACTTTTCAACACTGATGTATTTAACCCTGACAAAAAGCAGTGATGAGCATTTGTTAAGGGAAGCGCTCATAAACCAATCCCGATAACATATATTACCTAGGGACTGTAATAAATCAGAATCAGTAAATTCATTTTTTTTCCTTCTAAGGTCTTTTTATGTCACTGTACTCCATATGGATTTTAGTTGGCAACCAATAGGCTTCCAATGTTAATAAGATTAAGATTGTCATTCTATTTTTTAGAAGGCATTTTTAAATTAAATTTTTGTTTCTTAGCGAGAGAAAGTAGGTGTATTAGAGAAGCTCTTTTGAGCTGTGTTTGGACAGGGCTGCACATTCAACCTTATCACGTAACCGTAGCTAGGGTTGTTCATCCCAGCTTGGATTGGAGCTCTTTTGAGCTCTGTTTGGAACTCAGAATTTTTATTTTTATTTTTATAAGAAGCATGGAACTCACAGATTTGAGACCATGCAGTGAGCTTATTTAGCTGAGGGAGCGTACATTGGCCAACGTCCCTCTGCGGTTAGGGGTGGGCTTGAACACGACACAAAATTAATAACGGGTCGACTTCCTTAGATACCGTTAATAAATGGGTAAAATTTGTATTAATCTGCAATCAATTTGAATTGACCTGTTAATTATTCATGGCAGGTTGACCCGGCTTGTTTAACCCATATAATTAAATGAAATTTTTATCAAATATAAATTTATATTTTAAATAGAGAATTGATTAATTAAAAAATATTAAAAGTTATATTGATAAATACATATGTCAAAAAGAAACATGTAGGGGTGGCAACGAGCTGAATTGAGCCAAGCTTTGCCCAATTCAGCTCAGGCTCGACTCACCACGCAACACAAAAACAGATAAAAAGAAAAGAAAGACCCAACAGCCTAATGGTCCATTATAGCCCAATTTAGGTCCCATACAATTTTTTGCATGGGACCCACACCTCTGTGAAGGGGGCAATAAACATATATTAAAAAAATTTTAACACTAAACTAAGCCTTTAGCAAGTTGAACATAAAACTCTACTCAAGCTTGCTTAAAAACGAGCTCACATCAAAGATCGGGCTTGGCTCAAGCTCCAAACTAGCTCAGCTTGTTACCACCCCTATTTATGTCTATCGGGTCAATTTTTGGGTCAGATATTTGTATCAACCCAACATGACCCATTTATTTTGTATTCATGTCAACCCAACATGACCTGTTTATTAAACAAGTTACGTGGGTCGTGTCATGTTACATGTTTAATAAACGGGCGTGTTAGAGTTAAGAGTTTTGACACAATTAATAAATGGATTGTGTTTGGTTTATACCCTTAACACAAACACAACCGCCAACACATATTACCACCCCTAGCTGTGGTATCTATCTTATGAAAGACTCAAGGTCGATTCCCTTTATATGCAGTGTGCTGTGGGGTTGCTTGTTTGGGTTCTAGTTATCCCCGGCTTAGTCCAGGTTCTGACTTGTGTGGCTTTTAATAATGTAGGTGTAGGCTCAAGTGACGGGACCAAAAGTTGTGATCACTTTTGGTGTTAACTGTAGAGTTCCCTCTCTCTACCAAGAAAATAAAGAAAGAAAAAAAAGAACGGAGATAAAAGTTTGGCATGTTCGTGATGGGTCCTATATTTTTTTAATAAGGACATATCTGCTTAATTGGAATTTGGAGCATTCCAATAACTTTAAGATCCAACTACAAATCCCTAAAGGAAAAGGTTTCCCTACAAAACTGAACCAAAAGAAATCTTGTTTTGGATCACTACCTTGTCACTAAAACAAAATTTGACGCCAAATAAGATAGGTGTCCCTTCAAGAAAGTTGGCAGATTTTTTTTTTTTTTTCACTAAAAATATTAAAGAATTTTAAAGATTATACAAATACTAAATATATTATTCATAAAAAAATAGAAAATATATTATTATATTATATAAGTGTGCATTGACATATGATAGCCGAATAGTATTATTATATACATCATACATGATTTAAATGATAAACTTAATTAAAATTAAACATTTAAAAAACTAAAGATTTTATATAAATTGGTAAACATATTTGTAGAGTAATATCATCTTTCCAAGTTTTATAAAATAAAAAAATTGAGTTTAATTGTAAATGAGCAAAATAATACTATTATAGCCAGCTATTAGGGCGAGAAAATCTATGGGGTATTGGATAGAGAACATGATGTAAGAGTTACATTTGGGTTAACAAGGTTTAGCGGTTTTATTGTGTGAGTTTTACTTTGAAAAAAAAATTAATAGCTTACATTTGGTGGTAATGAGTCTTTTCTTCTCTCTCTCTCTCTCTCTCTCTCTCTCTCTCTCTCTCTCTCTCTCTCTCTCACACATATTAAATATATTAGTCTTGTGTATATGATAATGCTTTATCTTCATAATGTTCATAAACTTTCCATTATTTCGAAATATTGTGGTGAATTTCATCTGAAATTTCTGACTCAAACAAAAAATTTGAATCATCGTTTGTACTATCAACTAAGGTGTTCTACCTATTGCTTTACAAATTATTCAAGAGGTGGATTTACCAACTCCACACATTTGCCCCTACGTACAACCGTCCGTCAATTAAAGACCCAAGCGGATCCCATCCATTTTTTTGAACCCTACTCACTAGAGATACAAACTGGGAAAAAAAGACTATTTATCTTTAATCACTAGATTCTCACATGAGGGATTAGGGGTGCTTTTTAACCTTCGGATTGTTGTGAGTCCAATGCTAATACAAGGTGGGGTTTGGGCGTTAAAGTAGATTCCAATCTGACATTGAAGACAGGCCCACCCTCACATGAAGTGGGCCATATTGACTCGAATTCCTTGATATTTCTCAGATCATTAAAATCATCTAGAATGGGGCTATTCACTTATGGAGTCCATATCTTTGGGTGTAAGGAAACCACTAGGATGGTAACGAGTCAGTTTCTGTACAAGATTGACTAATCCAAACCCAACCCGGTCAACCCCATCGCAACTTAAACCCACTCACCTAGATCCCCCTCCCCCAAATCATTGTCAGGTCATGTAATTAATTCAAAAGTTATTTAAAATTTAGGCGGCCCATTTCCTAGTCCGATCAACTGAAACATCGGTTTATGGACGCTTCCCTTAACAAACGCTCATCACTGCTTCTTGTCAGGGGCTGACACATCAGCTTTGAAAAGTGATTTTCACTTTTTTGGGGGGCGTATGTTCACTTTTCGGCACTGATGTGCCCGCTGCCTGACAAGGAGCAGTGGCTAGCATTCGTTAAGGTGAGCATTTTTTATCCATTCACACTGAAACCTCACCTAGGTATAAATCTGGACCAGGTTCATGTTAGTAAATTCTGCCCCCCACGTGGCCAATTGGGTCTTCAAACGAGGACCTTAAAGTAATATTCATTGTCATTAGTTTTTGGAATGTGTTAACCTCTCCATTGGCTTGGAAGTGATTTGTTGTTATTCAGGAACTTGTTAAAAATTAAAAATAAAAAGGACAAACCAATGACAGTGCTAATCAGACAGGTACTACCTCTGGCTTTCCTATGAGTAAAATAGTGCATGGGCTTGTAGCTTAGCAAACTACATTATCCCCGCCCAGCCCATCAACATAACAAGATCAAAAACATCAGGTCACAAACCGCATACAAGAAATGGTGTTACCAACCAAAAAAAAAAACCGCAAACAAGAAATGGGAAGAGTAAAACACAGGATGCTTAATAAGACCCTAACCATATATATGATATGCAACTTGGAACATACCCTCTCGGTCACGTCCCAAATGCAGACCAAATGAAGGACAAGATCTTCAATTTCATTGACCGGCCCAAAACTATGTGGTAATTTTTCATCAAAATGAACCCATCAATACAATTAATTAATTAACCCGAAGGTTTAAAGTTAAAAATTATTATTATTATTATAAAAGTATAAAAATACAAGAGAAACATTATAAAAATGAGAAGAAAATTCACTGATGTCATAACCTTGGCAGTAAATATAATACCACATGAACCCTAGCTGTTTCACTAGTATGACATCATAATTCCCATATCCAATGGCCTGCATTTGTGCGGTATTAGGCTATGACATCAGAGTCTCCAAAGGAAAATGCCTTCATTACCTTTTACATTTTCACAAACCGAGTGATCTTGGAAAGCACTGTTCTTAAACTTCGGATTCCAGCTCCCGTCTTGGAGCTTACCATCATCTTAAATCACAATTGAAGTCAAAGATATTAGAGTTAGCTGGTACAATAATAATCATGGATTTTAACAAAGTAAAAAATAATTTAATATTTCATACCACAGGTTGGACCACTGACTTATTTGCCTTGAGGCTCTGCAAAACAAGTTAGTATTTACCAAAGTTTCAGTCTTGCAATAAAGAATGCAAATCTGTATGACCAAAATCATAAAATCAAGGGGAAAAAAAGTAATGGGAAGGGAAAAGAATTTAACAATAGACATCATATGTGCGGTCCTATCCTGAACTTCCAAATTCAAATACCCTTGAAACCCATAACCGACAGTGAATTGGCATGAACCCTCTTGCACAAATCCAACAGTCCAGAATTGGATCACACATCCAACACCAACACACCCTACTGAATCACTACTTTGACATAAAAATATGACATGGCCTCATGGGTTTTGAAAGGTACTTACCTCTTCAATTTGCATGGCACGTCGAGCCACATCAATTGGAAACACCACATCAGTCTTGGTTAATATAATCTGATATTTTGTTTGAGATCTGGGAAATTCACACTGAATGCCATTAGACTTAAAGGTACACAGTAACTCATACATACTCTTAAAGAAGTTTATCATTTTCAGGTTATAAAGAATATACAGCCACAGATATGTTGCCTCATTCCAATATTACACTTCTTTTTATGTTGTTTTCAAACTTGTTTCTCTAAAACAGTCACTAGTTTATCAATGCTGATCTTGTATTTTTTTACCATAAGAATTACAAGGCATAACTACCTTCAAATGAAAAGATGCACAAAGAAAAAAGAATAATAATAATAATCAAAAAACTAAATAGAAAATCAATCTTCCTGATATTCCCAATCATATCAAAACAAGCATGCAAGTCTTCAGAATCTCACAACCTTATTAATGGAAATCTGAAATCTAGTAGGGGATAGACAAGCTACTAACCATCTAGCCATATGACACTGCATAAAGGGGACAATATCATTGTGGATTATTAAATTTGAACATTAGTGACCACACCATGCAGTGGAGCAGGAGCGTTAAACAGCCTTCTGTCTCTGGGAGTCTCAGACATTCTTAATTGCACCTCAACAGATTAGCTGGATAGTAATCTCCTAAAAACAGAAGGTAGCTCATTGACTAACTAGCGATTCACAACCATATACTGCTTGACAGAAAGCTGAACCATAACATCATCCTGAACCATCGAAATAGGAAACTTATCCCAGTCTATTTTAAGTACAATGTTCCGATGTTCTAAACTCCCACTGATGTCGCAATCCTCAAAGAATATAGCAATCCCACTTTCTGGAACTATAATGTTGTGGTAAAGACATTAGAACCTGGAACCATAGACCTCTCAAGATAATTAGCCAATGCCATTCCAATCGAAGATGATTCTAGAATTTAACTGTAAGTTATATGATAGCCTCTACACCCCAAACATATAGATGCCCTACCTTTTTTTTTTAACTTCCTATTCTTCTTTATAACTTAACTCTTTATCCAATGAGTTAAAACAACTACAGGTTTGCAATCAACTTCATAAAAAATAGGAGGTAGAACCAATAAAGATTTCTTTTTCAATTCATCACTGGAGTTGAATACCTCATTCAAGAATTTTTTTTTATCCAACCCGTAGGAATCAATAGAAAAGGCAAAATCCCTTATGATACACCAGATCAGGCTCAGTTATTGATAGAGTGAATAGATCTACCATTTCTTGAAATCTCTCCTCTGATTCAAAATCATGGTGTAACGTATGTCCCCCCCTGTTCCGGTCACGGAATAGATGAAATAAATCAAAAAATTGATTTTTACTCAAGAATGAAATCTTATTGGAACTGATGAAATAGGATGAATTGAG
The DNA here is from genome assembly GCA_025762735.1 of Platanus orientalis. Lineage (NCBI taxonomy): Eukaryota > Viridiplantae > Streptophyta > Magnoliopsida > Proteales > Platanaceae > Platanus > Platanus orientalis. The sequence continues at coordinate 9,613 of JAOXJP010071268.1, forward strand.
ATGGTATTTTGTAAATACGTAATTATCTGGAATATACCAACCATTTCTTTATTTTCCGATCGCCTGGAAGGGACAAAAGAAACATCTTGTTGTTTCTTGAAACTTGCATTTACCATGCAAAGATTGAAAACATACAATGACTATAGTCACTCAAGGATTAGGAACAACTCAACTCAACAAAGCTTTACACCAACTATATGAACCTCAGCCACACGAATCCTATTGTCATTTAATTCTATATAGGGCCATATATTCCAATAAATCACAGGTCCACAAGTCTTTTCTCATTACTACGACCAAAGTAATTTTAGGCCTTCCTCTTTTCCTTTTAAAGTCTTCAACTTGCACCATATCACTACTTAATGATGTAGTTCAACCAACTTTCCCTCATCTTGTCATCTAATTACTCAGGGATTAGAAATACATCACCTTGATTAAAAAAGTTAGAGACCATAAATGTTATCATACACCAACTCTTAAAGTATTAACACTTGCTAGCACCTACCCTTACGCATCTACCTTTATGCAGCTTATAGCAACTCCAAGAACCAGAAAGTTAAAATTGCTTCCAACTTTAATTCATTTATTTTCTTCCAAATTAATTCAATCATTGAAAATTAATTGTAGTATGTATGTTTGTTCTTTTATAAAATTATAATTCATCACTTACAAAGGAATATTTAGAGTCAACCAAGAGAGAGAGACAGACACAGAGACTAAAGATATTACATGTAAATATAATTAGCCTAAGGGCATTACTTGTAGCTAGGATTATTCAGTTAGTATTTTAATTATTTAAAAAGAATGTTTTTGGGGAAGTTTATAGGTTCATGGTGATTGTATTAATTTGTGTAGTCCTCTAGAAAGAGAAGACATAATATAGTCTTCTTTCCCTATTAAAGGGGGGAAGGAGGGAGAGAGAAATTAGGACATGTTTGATTAATGGTGTTGTCATAAGTAGAAAGGTAAAAAAGAGAGGTGGTTTATCACTTTCAAAGAGAATTAATGATGTATAACATCAGGAGGTGGAAGATCTAGGGCGATTGCTCGATTTGTGCTTGGGCTTGCATAGAAATTTGAATGATTGGGAGGTGGAAGATCTAGGGCGATTGCTCGAGTTATTAGATGGTATCAGGCCAATTCCATCTAGTAGGGATAAGTGGGTGTGGACTCTTTCAAAGAAAGGGAAGTTCACCCCTAAGTCTCTTTATGTGGAGTGGGGGGGGGGGGTTAGGACTAGGACTTTTCCTACTAATGGCATTTGGATCCCGGGTATTGCTTTTTTCATGTGGACGGTTTTTATGGATAAAGTTCTTACCCTTGATCACTTACAAAGTAAGGGATGGAATTTGGAAAATCAATGTATTATGTGCTTGAAGGAGGAGAATGGTGGACCATCTGTTTGTTCATTGTGACATGGCTTATGTGGTGTGGAGTTTTTTCCTCTCCTGTCTCCATATCTCTTGGTCTCTTCCACCCTCTTTTGCTGATTTTATTTATGGGTGGTGGATCAGTGAGTTGGAGGCTCTCCCAGCTACTATTTGGTCTTTCCTTCCCGGGGCGATTTGTTGGGGTCTTTGGAGGGAGTGGAATTCCAGGATTTTTTAGGACAAGTCCAGAGGCTTGGAGGAGATATATCTCTACATTCATAGTATGTTGTTGGAGTGGATTGTTGTTCAGTCCGACTTTGACAATGTGATTTGGGATTCTTTTTGGCGGGAGGAGTTGTAGATTGAGGGTTCTTGTTGGGGGTTGTTCCGTGCTTGCTGTTTTGTTTCTTCTTGTTTGTGTGTGAGGGGTTCCGTGTTTGGTTTGTTCTCTTTCCTTTTGGTTTTCAATAAAGCTTCCCCTTTTATCCCTCAAAAAAAAAAAAAAAAAATGATGTATAACATCAGGAGACAGTTTTTGGCTAATTCCTAAATGGATCCGCTGCAAGCACACTCCAAGCATTAGAGGGGTGCCCCATAAAACAATTTAGGTCACAACACTAAACCATAAAAGGTCAAAACTAGTCTGACTTGCAAATTGGTTCCCTGAAAACCAGTCACCAGTTTGGTTATACAAATACATTAACTACAATCTAAAAGTATAGATAATTGGCTAAATAATGATATTGTAGCCCTAGTAGCATCGCGTCATATATTTATATTGCCACTAGTCTTCTCAAATATCATAACATAATGATGCAGGTAGCAATCTCCAATGTGAATTTAAGCATTGTAGACTTGCGAACCTAGTTCTTTCAGAGGTAATGAATTGCAAACAGCAAACTGAAACCCCAACAAAGCAAATCATCAAACAAAGTAACTACGAGTAGGATTCTAAACCAATTCCAACTTTTCCTTGCCCATCCAAAAGAATTCAATGAGATTGGATGACTAAACTAATTACATGAAGGTATTAGTTCAAGCATAGAGGATCTCATGGAAGGATGAGTGAGTGATGAGTCCTTTCCCTTGCATATGTTTTGCAGGGATACATACAAATCAACTCAACTAAGCCTTACCCCAACTTGGGTGCAGCTACACAAATCCTGTTCCATCACTCAGCTCTATCTAGGGTCATATTTACTGTTAAACCATAACTCAGCAAACCTTTTCTCACTCCCCAACTCACATCCTTTTTGGGGATTTTAGAACAGTCCTAAAAAAAATTCCTTTCAATTTGAATGTGTTGATCACAAAGCACTCTAAACGCACATCTCTACTGCATCCACCCTATACTCATTATGTGAGGAACATCCTATTAAATCACTCTTTGTATGGATGATCAAGTCAATCACTTGGAATATCTCTGGGTTATCAATTTTAACTACTACTAAAAAAATAACTATTCCCTCATTTCTACACCTGCCTTTACTAAAATGCATTCCATATATTCTTAGTCCAACTTATCTCAAAATATTTAATTCTAAATGTCTATGGTCCTGAATAGGTCCTTACAGTTAGGCTTATTATAGCAGGCTTACTATTTATAATACTCTTACTTTAATTGATTTGCATTGCAATAAGATCACTCTGACTCCTTTTAGGCCCTTGGGGCAGGTTGGGATCTCCTTTTGTTTTTTGTTTGCTTTTGCGGGATTTCTTATCCCCTATTATTAATGAAAGTATTTCTTCTATCTAAAAATATAAAAGATCACTCTGACTCCAGTTACGTGGAAGAATGTACAATATACTTCTAAATATCTACCTAGTGATGTTTTCCAGTTTCCATACATCATGCTAAAAGGTTAATTCATAAAGAGATTGGGCATGGTTGCACAGTGTCGCATGTGCAAGTAGAAAGCATCAGGCTAGTCAAAACACTGACTGGGTTACACCTAGGAGATTGCTTCGCCTAGACAGACCCCTAAAGACTGCATCAGGTCTAGATGGGTGGTGGGTACAAGGCAATAGCTCAGGCTCTATTAAGACGATTCAAAATAATTAATTTAGTATGCTTCAGAATAATGATTAAGTAATTCTATGGATGATGTATAAAAGGTCAAAGGTTTTTTGTTTAAGGAAAACAATACAACATTTGAGGCATACAATGGTCTGCTTTTGAGAGAAAACAAATTATTCAAAAAAAAAACCCACAAGCAAACAAACAATAAGAAGCCCAAAGGGGCCTTTCACCAGGGCAGTGAAAGAAACAGAACACACAAAGCAAAGAACAGACAAAAAAAAAAAGGCAAAAACGAAAGGGGACCGTCTAAAGACAAAACCACAAGGCCAGGAAAGCCAAAAAAATAAATCCTCCCAACCCAAAAATTAGCCCAATCCTCCTCACAGAAGTTCGAAGACACAGAAATCCACTCCCCAAAAAGCTCATACGCCATAGCACAAAGGGGACCACTTGGGGCACCTATGCCATCAAAGATGTGACAATTCCTCTCCGTCCACACCACCTAACAGATAGCCCTAAGGAGACAACTCCAAATGAGCTCAACAATGCCACCCAAGCAAGAGGCCCCCCAACCAAAGAAGAGATCACTAACTAACCTAGGGAAGACCTAAACAAAATTGAGACAAAAAAGGAAGAAGACCCAAATATCCCTTACCCACTAAAAATGGAAGAAAAGGTGATCCACTAACTCCTCGTCCCTAGTGCAAAGAACACATCTACTAGCCAGATTCCAACATCTATTTTTTCGATGATTAAGAGTAAGAATTTTGTCCCAAATGATAGTCCAGATAAAGAAGTTAAACCTTGGAGGGAACCCCAACTATTCAAATATGTCTAAACTTCCAACAACCCAACACAAAACGAATTTGTCAAAAAACAAAACCCTTATTAATAAATTCACGCAAGCCCTAACTACATAAAGGTAAGGCCTGCTTTCAAGCCCCAACTTTAAGCAAATAAGGGTGTTGCTTCCGGTAGCTTGCTGACTCTCCTAGTTAGAAGAAAGCTCTTTGACGGATTATTTAGATTTGGATAGAGTCTCACTCAGTAAATAGAATTGTAGATTCGTAAGATCATGATAGAGTCCCAACCTAATATAATAACAAGTTTAGTTAGGGCACTAGCGTGCTACAACTAGCAGAGTAGCCTGTGGAAAAAGGCTAGCGCGCTACTTTGGCTCACTTCTGAAAGCGGAGCTCACTGCTTTTCGTCGTGGCTTGCTGCTTGCTCGCTGTCTACTAAACGAGCATTCACTACCTGCCTGGCCCCTATCTTTAATCTTAAGTAAAGTGGAGTCAAATCAATGAAGTGAACAGCCCAACCTCTTTGTTTGAAGCTTTGTCAGGAAACTTCTACTTGATTGTTGAAGCTTTGCTTCCCCTAATTCCGAAACACAACAATAGACTTGCAACTATAGCAGAGGAAAAAGTAAAAAACTATGTGATAAAGGTTTTGTGAAATTTTCTAGAATCCTAATTGGTAAAAGGATTGGAGTTGGTTGAATGTATTTATTGAAATAACCCAATCCTTTTTTGGTAAGATCCGCATAGAAATATGCCACTGACATGGGTAAAAACTAAAGCAACAGTAGTATTTACATGTGTTAACCCTGAAGGAATCAAAACCAACCATAATCATTTTATAAGTAATGATGGTATGGAAGAATACTCAAGTCAGGACGGGAATATCAAAAAAAGCGCTCCTCCCTATCTCTACCATATACATGGCACTCATCCAGGGGGGAAGGAAGGGTGTCCAAGAATACTACAAAGGAGATCTCTTGGGCCAAAAACCCAGTCGAGTGCCTGATACTAGTTTTCGTAAACTAGGCGAGTCTTGGTCTAATTTTCAAAAGGATTGTGTATGTTCTCATTCAGTTCCTAATATCAGCATTCATAAATAGGATAATCGGCTTGGAATTCAACCAACTTGATTCGGTTTGGATTCCACTGAGTACCATTTTCTGAATTTCCATTCATACCAAGTTTCCAAATTTGCCTACCCATATTCCTAAGCACCAATCTATTATTTTCCAAACAACTTAAGAGGCTTAACCACTCCTCACACTCCCAATCATTAAGATTTCTATAAGGAATGGGACACCAAACCCCATCTCCCCTCTCCTCAAGATTATCCACCACCCAACTGTGGACATCAGAGGCCAACTGGAAAATATTTAGAAAGTCCTCATCAAGGTTCAAAATATCGTTATCGCGACTCGTATCGCGGACCCGAGATACGGGTACATCTCGCGTATCACAGAAATACGATGTCTGAAACCGAGAGACG
>JAOXJP010071279.1:0-15290 GCA_025762735.1 Platanus orientalis
GTGTGTGTGTGTGTGTGTGTGTGTGTGTGTGTGTGTGATCAAGTGCTCCCAAAACAAGTGATAAAACATGTCCAAATTTTATGAAAATTTTGGTAGAGTTTTCCCTTAGGAAGGTGCACATTATATTATAAAACCAAGCCACGAAGACAATGACATCCAACACAGTGTCATGCTTAAAGAACCACTGTAGCCATAGAGGGTTTAAACCCATGGACTCAAGCTATCACCTCCTACGAGGGCAACGAGTCCAAATGCTTACGAACCTTAGGTCTAAACACAGAAAGAGAAAGAAAGAGAGACAGAAAAGCCCAATCGCACACAAGCAACCTCATGGCCATTCAGCCTTCTTCTTATTCCTTTCCTCTTCTTTCTCCTCCTTTCTTTTTCTTAGGCTCCCCTCAGGAAGGTGAACATCATGTGTCAAAACCAAGTCACAAAGAAAAAGACTTCCAACATAGTGTCTTTCTCAAAGAACCATTGTGGCCATGGAGGGGTTTAAGCCCATGGTCTCAAGCTACCTACAAGAGCAGCGAGTCCAAGTGCTTACAGACCTTAGGTCCAATAATAGAAAAAGAAAGAGAGGGAGAGAGAAAAAAAAAAAAAAAAAAAAAAGCTTAGTCCCACACAAGCAACCCCATAGCCATTTGGCCTTCTTCTTCTTCCTCTCCTCTTCTTCCACCTCCTTCCTCTTGGGTTCCCCATACTTGTTCCCTTTTTTCCTTCATATACTAATCGGTTTCATCCCATTTTGGCCTTTTATAATAGCCTCAACCATGCAGGACACTTGTCTGCATTTGGATGGACATTAATCAACCAAAGTATGGGCGACTAGATCATTGAAAGTCATGGCATGGGTACAGTATGGGCTTTGATTATGTTGCACACAACTGAGCTTAACCGGGGGTAATTGTGGATAGTTGTGCACTATGGACCTTAGTAACTATTGCACACCATGCACCAGGGCGACTGAATAGGGCTACTGAACACAGTCGCATACTATCCTATGGTGGACCAAAGCGATTGTGCTCAATCACACACCATGTAGTCATGCACGGTTCAATCGCGCAGTTTAGTCCCTCCACTTTTCCCTGGTTCAGTCTCACACCGGTCCAATATGGACTTTTTTGTCACAAGTAACTCGGTTCCAAAGAACCCATCTGACATGTTGAAAAACAATCTTACGACCCTAATGCAACTTGCGACGATGCACAAAAACGAAGTCCAAAGTGCACCTCAAGCACCTTTGGGCCCGAGCCTACGCTCGTGCACGTGTGCATTTCTGTGGGCACCTTGCTACACCATAACAAGAGAGAGGGGTCTCTCTCAAAATACACAAGTGTGGGGATGTGATTCCTTATATAATGCACTTAGAAAATTAAAATTCTCAATGTGGGACTTAACCCAAAACATAGTTTTGAAACATTTTGAAAACACAAGATTTGAAAAAGTAAAATAGAAAAGTCGTTAAATGACTTCTATTTTCAACATAAAGTACATACCCATTCATGTATTTTTAACTTCCCTAATGTTCGGCGACGTATAAGTTGTAACTTCTTGAATATCAATTACAATAAAATGAAAGGTTGCTCCTTCATGTTTTAACTTGAATGACATTACAATGTAATAGTGAACACTAGTGGATGTGATAAAAGAAGTTTTAGGTTTTACTACTCTCATCTACCTATAACCATCTATGGAGTTAAACATTTTGTGTTTAGATGTATATCTGTCATTTCATTTATATTTGGGAATGAAATTATAAAACATGCTCGAATTTGAACTCCTTGCTTGTTAGTAGGCAATCCCCCCCCTCCTTGACAATGACAACAAATATGAATTTGACACTCTCATAGTGGATGTGATGAGAAAATTTTATAGTGAATGTTTATGGACCCGGTTTAGTAGCAGCCCATATTTCATAACCTTATTTAGGCATGAAACCGGGCCGCTACTAAATTGGGTCCATAAACATTCACTATAAATTTTTCTCTTTTGCATTTTATCTTAACGTGTAGGGTCACATAGCTCCTATTCTTAAATCTTAACACAACATAAGCAGTGGAATAAAAATAATCTATCACTAACATCATAATCTTATAGGTGCAATGGAAATAAACCATGACATAAAATATACTAGCTAGCATGTCACTAATCTTTCATCATCAATAGAAGCTTAAATCTCCATCACCACATCCTAAATATAAAACTACAAGTTTCAATAATTTGAACATCAACGTTAGAACATCCCTAAAGGTTTAATACATCACATAAAGAGTCTAAATGAAACTGAAACTACTAAAGCAGAAAAGCATCAATTGTGTGTCTTTCCTCCAACCTCTAGGTACCCCAAAAAGCATACCTGCACTAAAATCACCTAGCAAAAATGGTATGGATGGGTGAGATCCACAGCTCATAAGCAGGTATACAAAACATATTACAAAAACTGGACGGGTAAAGCATGAATCTTTCGTGTGTCTTTCCTCCAACCTCTAGGTACCCCAGAAAGCATACCTGCACTAAAACTCACCTAGCAAAAATGGTATGGATGAGTGAGATCCACAGCTCATAAGCAGGTATACAAAACATATTACAAAAACTGGACGGGTAAAGCATGAATCTTTCCATATAAAATATTAAATATATCTTCATACAAAATACATATTATTATCTAAAGTGTAGAAATGTGTTAGTATGCATACATCATCTACTAGTCATCACAAGACCTAAACACTCATCATCATGGTTCTTCATATAAGAGCTAGGTATTATAATTCACATGCTTTTATTTATTCATGGCATCCTTCTAACATCTATATATAGAAATATGCATGATTATACTTATACATGACATTCTTCTCATATTTACATATGGCGATATGCATGATAATAAGTGTTTACAATTACATGATAAATATTTCATAGTCCATCCACAGTAAAAATATCTAATGTACATCTCAATGAGCATTTTTATTCATTCTTCATGCATAGACTATACTATCCACATAAGAATATGCATATATAAATTATTTCAAAATAGACATGCATCATTCTCAAGCAATTAACAATCATAACAACACATTTTCATTATGAGACATATGAATTTCTACTATATTCCAAAAGTTTATTATTACCTTAATAATTATCATTTACATCCTTAGTTGTTACTTGTCATTCATCATGTCTCCACTTATCACTTATTAGCTTCTATTATCCTTGTCTTAATATTTACTTATCATTTTTTTTTCATTAGCCATTTGACACTTATCATTAATCTTCATAACATTGACTTGTATTCCAATGGGAGAACCATCATGCATTTCTATTTTTCTTACATAGTTTAGGAACTTATATTGCTTTAAAAATTATGAGCTTTCGCTAGTTCATTAATACTTTCTTTACTTACTTATATTAATGACTTGTATTTTCATTAGTAGCATATACACTTTCTTTGTTTTTCATAATTTTTTTTCTTACATAACTTATGAATCTTTTCTTACTTGTGGAACTTAGGCATTTCCATTACTTTGCCTTAATACTTCTCATTTTTTATATAATTTATAATCTTACTTTGCTTTTAAAGTTTATGTGAATTTTTTCTCTTTTTGGCAGTTTTTTTTCCTTATAAACTTTTCTTATAAATTTTTATATTCTTTTTATTATCGTTTTCACTCCTCTTATGTGTCTTATAAGCTTTTCATTCTTCTTTAACATACTTTTATTTTTAATAGTGGAGTCTTTAAGGTCACTTACACTTACTCATATTTACTAAAATGTTTGGTATTAGTTTTGTACACTTATTTACACCTCCTTAGACTTATTATTCACTTGCTTACACTTTTCTTTCAATTACTTTACACTTTTCTTACACTTTATTCACACTTGGGTTCACTTGCTTACACTTTTCTTTCACTTACTTTATTCATTTTTTACATTTTTCTTTTGTTTACTTTACACTTTGACACATTGTATTATATCTCTAATGGAAGGACCTTGATAGAATATTGCACATTGTATAATATCCCCAAGGACAGGACCTTGATAGAATATTGCGTATTGTATTAGATTTTCCAATGGTAGGACCATGATAAAATATTGCACATTGTATTAGATTTCTCAATGGCAGGACCTTGATAAAATATTGCACATTGTATTAGATTTCCCAATGGCAGGACCTTGATAGAATATTGCACATTGTATTAGATTTCCTAATGGCAGGACCTTGACCATAACTTGACCTTGATAGAATGTTGCATATTGTATTATTTCCCCAATGACAGAATTTTGACCATATCTTGACCTTTATACCTTGAAATTTAAACATTGACATTTATATCTTGACATTCTTCTTACTTATCTTCTTTTATGTTTCTTGATTTTTTATCCATTTCACTCTTCATTAGTTCATGACCGATTTATTTTATTATATAACTACATGAAACATTCTTTAATCATGAGACAAAAAAATATATTATTCACATGATACATTCATTAACTTAATAATAGCGAAGAAATCTATCATTATAGGCATTCATTAGCATCATCTAAAGAAATCCAAGAAACATATAAATAGTAAGGGAAAGCATTAAAGTGTATTTTATCAAATAGTAGAGTGCAATAATTAATGAACTAGCATAAAAAGTTAATATAGTATCACAAATTCTCATAAGCTAATATATATTTGAAGGAATTTATCATAAGAGACATTAGACCTATACAAGGTATCTAAAAACATCCAAGAAACATGAAGGTAATATGAAAAATTCATAAGAGACATTTTATCAAACATGTAGAGGATAATAATCAAAAGAATTCATAAAGAGTTAAAGAGGGAAACCTAATTTTTACCATTTTTAAGAATTTCCTACTTGAATCATTTCATAGAGTTTCCTAAGCTATTTATACATAACAACATGCTGGTATCATTACATAGAGATCAACATGCATCATAATCAATTCCTACATAAGTAATCAAATCAATTTCTTTATTCTTACAATAATATGTTAAAAGATGTTTAACTTTAATTTAAGTATTCATGTTTTTCATGACAAATCAATTTTTTCATACATTAATGACTACTATGGAGGCTATAGATTCATAGATTTTTAACTTACATGTTTTCGAAACTCATAAAATCTAACATCTCAAAAAAATACATATACATATGGTGTAAAACTATTTTTCTTATAAATTAAATTGGGGATTTCTAATATCCTAACATAATATGGCAAGATCTCATCACAATTCACCATAAGAATCAGGGTTCCTATAGTCCTAACAAAGGGCTTCACAAATATATGGGAAGATATTTATAGAATCAAGATTTCAACATTACAAAACCTTTAAGAACCTAAAACAAACAAAAATGGAATAAGTCGTGTATAACTACTTATTCAAATGCTTCTACTTCTTTATCCTAAAGAAATCCTCAAGCAAAATCTTTTTCTCCTTGTGGTTTCTTTCTTTCTCTTCAACACACAAGGTATAAACTACTAAATACTATGAAATTTCAAATAAAACTAAGAGAAAGTACCAAAACTCAAACAAATCTTACATGAAGGGAAGTTCTTCAAGATTATTTTGTCCAATTTGGGGTTTCTCTTCCCCTTCTTCCAAAAGTTATCTCTTCTCTCTTTTCTCTTTCCTTTTTAGTGTTAATAAGGTCATTAGGATTTCTTTATCATATTTATAGGGTTTTTGGTTAAGTTGGGGTTCCCATACTCCCCAAAATGAAGAAAAGTCAATTTTACCTCAAAAAATCATAATTTGGATCATTTAAATCGATCCAACACTATTTAAGCACTTTTCTGAGACCCTAAAGGTCTTGGATTAATCCAAATAATTTGGATCGAACTGGAAAGTTTGGATCGATCCAAATAGGTTTTCTCAGCTTTTACCCCATCACACTAAAATGCTCATAACTTTCTCTAGACAACTGAAAATAAATCGAAGTATGTTGGGTTGGAAACTAGACCTCAAGACCTTTCCAAAAAGGTATGGATCATCTTTTAACTACCTCAGGATTTGTGGAAATGGGTTTTGGAAAGTCACCTAAAATATGTAGATCTATCAACACAAACACCTTGTGGGTAAATGGGCATAACTTCTTCTAGAAAACCCATAATTACACACCATTTATTTTTCTGGAAAATAGAATCCTAGATATTTCCATCAAGGTATGGCATGACCTCTCATTCTCTTGGGATTTGTGTCAATGGGCCTGTGAAGGTATCCCAAATGCGAAATTAGAATAACTTTTTAACTTGACAGGTTCGAGGCCTAACTTGGGTCATACACTTCTAACTTAGTCCAATGGGTTCTTAAACCATTCTATAGTCGGTTTAAATATGTAAAAGGACAATTTTATCCTAATATGAATAAAATTATAATTTTACCCTTTACATGAAATGCAGGTCATTACAATGACATGGTCTTCTGCCATGTAGAGAGATAATTTAAACCCCTTTTAATGGCATTACCAAAGTTTAATAGGAAATTCAATCTTGTTGCATCTAAACAAACTTCATGGTTCACTTTCTCTATCTCACATTTGGAATCATTTGACATAGGTCAGTTGTGGCAAGCAGCTAAAAGGGTACCCCCTCTCCTTTCATTGCCAACCCCACCCTACAACCCCTTAACCCCAAGAAAATAATAATATTAATGAATACACAACCGTGATTCTACAATCACATGTGAATAAAGTTGTTAGCTATCCGAAATTATCTAGTATTTGGTTCATATCCAGTCCACTTAAAGTGAATACAGATGCATCTATATCCGATTCATTAAGAAAATACTCGATTATAAACGAACCAAATACAAATATGTATCAATCCAATCTGGCTATATATATTGGAATTGTGGTGTCACCTTTCTTTTGTATAAGGGTATTGAAGTAAACACATAAGAGTTAAAGGAGGTTGTTGTAATTAAAACAAACAAAAAACCTTTATAAGGCATTTTCAACATGGACTATAATCATTAGAGAGACTGGGAGAGGGAAAGGGAGATAGAAGAAGGGGATGTTACTGGTAGTAACAATGGTGTCCCGATGATGATGTAAGTAGGTAGGGTTTTTTTACTTTTCCTCCCCTCTTATTCTCGGTATCTCCTCTTCCTCCTCTAGGTTGTTCTAGTCTCTACTCTACTTCTTATTGTTATTAATAGTCCCATCCCTCTCCACTTCTCTCCCTTACCATATATTTTTAGTCCCAAAACATTTGTGTCACCACTTTAAACCTTAATTTGCGGATAGAAAGTAATAGGATATCTAGATTTGTATATTGATATTATTTTTAAATATACATAAATATTTGAATTTGTATCCAATAAATAAATACAAATACGGATATATCTATATCCGCTTCGTGCTATGTGTGAATCCATCCAAATATGTCATTAGAAAGCAGTTAACCACTTTTTTATTTGATTGCCCAACCCAACCAACTTTTCCTTCTTTTTTGGTAGGCCACTTGGGCCCACTGTCATAGAATAGGCCACTCCACATTTCCAAAGTGGTATACGTTCACACAATCATTTGTGGAATGTTGCTAGTGAGTCTTGAACTCATGCCTCTTTCCTAAAGAGGTGATATTGCAAAATCTCCCTTTAAGAGGAACTAATCCCCTTTTGATATTAGGTATGTGATTAGAACTTAGCTAGATAAAGTGTAAATTGGACCGAGGTAGGTACTAGCCATAGTTTTCAAGTTTGCAGCTCTCCCATTGGTGCTTATAGTTCATTTAGATGATGAGTAGGCACTTTTATAAGTGTTTGTAGACATTTTGGACATCAATTAGTCGCATACTGATGTTCGTGGACCCATTTTTCACATTTCCCCATGAAGAATCGGTTTTTTATGTAATGGTTATATTTTTTTCGATCTAGACAGTTCAATTGATCGTACCTGTTTTGATCGATCGAGATGTCTTCTTTGATTAATCAAACAGATTGTTGTTTAAACCCTAATAAATTCGATTGATCAAGGAACTCTTCGATCAATTGAACAAAGTCCTTTCGATCTATTGAATCCTCTAAAGATTCAATACTTGGAATCTTCAATACAACGGTAACAAACAGTCCCTATTAATGCTCATCTTTCTCCCTTTTTCTTTCTTCTCTTGATCAGTTGTATAAAATACTTTTGAAAGGCAACTAGATCGATGTGTTTTCTTTGAGGAAACATATTGGATCAATGTGTTCTACTACCACGTAATGAACAGGTTCCCTTAGGGTGACCTGGATCAATGTGTTTTCTTTGAGGAAACATATTGGATCATTGTGTTCTCCTACCGCATAATCAATGGGTTTCCTTAGGGTAACCCACTTAGAAATGTGCGTGTTTCCCTGTCATCTTTAGTGGGAAATAAAGAGAACACAAGTTCAACTTGTTGAACGATGTTCATGCTAAAAATTAGAGGATATTTTGTGACAATTTTGAATAACTTTTTTGAACTCTAAACCTTGGGCAATAAATATGGGAGAGGTTTTGTTCATTTCTAGCAGGTAATGCAAACCCGTAGAGAGAAAAGGAATTGATTCTGAACTTAATTATATTGTGGAGTTAGCTTGACCACAAATGCTTGCACAATTAGTTAGATGGTCTCAACTATCTTCAATTGTGTCAAATTTACCCAAGTGTCATAACTACTAAACTGGACGAATAAGGAAATTTTAGCCCAACTTATTTCAAAAATTATTTTTAATTATTATAACATTATTCATTTGTCATAGTCGACCTAGGGAATGAACCGGTGAACCCAGATCAATTCAAGTCGACATGTTTAGTTAGCTGACAGTTTTTTTAATCTATCATAATACATTTTAAATATTTTTAAATCATTAATAATGATCAAAACATTTCCAATGCTTCTAAAACTGGCCCCTCCTCTCTCTCCATATATAACTATAGCTCAATGATTATCTGGCATTCCAAAGTCATCTGCCACTAATGCTGGAACAAATATGCAAGCATGTAAGTATCTCTGCTTAAGGATTATGGCCCTACTTTGAGCAATTCCCCCTGCAAATCTGCAACCTTGAAAATTTGACTTTCAATCTCTCCACATGCAAATGAAAGTCAAAGAATAACAAGCATGTAAAGCCATCAATAACTAGTGGTGGAACAATCTGCAACCGTGAAGAGTTTGCTCAAAGATATGGCCCACCTTGAGCAATTTTCCTTGTAACAAGAGGACTCGTATCCTCTGCAACGTCACTAACAAGAGGACTCATATCCTTTGTGACGCCTCGTAGTGAGCCAAGAAACAAAGGGGGGTAGGGCTCCACCCCCCTTTGTGTCTCGGTTCACCTGTGGCTCACCACAAGGCATCGCAGAGGACCCCCCTTTGTGTCTCGGTTCACCTGTGGCTCACCACAAGGCATTGCAGAGGATAGGTTCTATAACAAGAAAGATGATTCAACATCAGTCAACTTTTCCTTTGACTTTGGACTAATCTTAAAATTTTGGTCATAATGTGATCAAGCCTGTTGTAAGCATAGGTGTTGGAAACAGTTTTGAAAACACCCAGATTTTTCTATGCAAAATCTGATCGGGTGGTTCTGTTTGAGTCAAAATAAAAGTGGGACCTACTTTTCATTTGAGGTGGGTCCACATGGTTTTGTGTTCACCTCAACGAGGAGAACAACTCCGTATGGTTGGATGCTCAAAACCATCAATGGGTGAATGGGAAATTGTCTCCAAAAGTGCCTAGTTGATCACTAGTAAAACTAGTAAAAGTGTGAAATTTGAGTAGTCCCACATGGACTAGTCCATAAATTTGTGTGTTCATATATACTAATGTTGAAAATAAGTTTGGGCCTCAAGGGGCACCACTGTTTTGTGGATGGGGGAGGACCTATATTTAAACACACACACGTGCCAAGCCAGGGTTAAGTCAATAAAATAATTTGTTTTCTCCTAGAATCGGTTACACTTGTGGGGACATGTCTCTTTGAACATGTTTTACAGTTTTGCTCTTAGTGTTACACTACAACACAAGTTGGTTTACCACACAGATTGTAGTGTTGTTTCTGTGTGTGGAAGATCATTGTATCTTGGGAGGTAGACGTCCGAAATGACCATTAGCACCAGTGCAAGGGATGAATCTGTCTTAAAGACATAGTGTTAAACACTAGCCTTGATCTAATTAAGTGAAGGTTCAATCATCCGAGCCAAGTAAGTAGTTTCATTTATTTGATTAAAGTATTTCCATATTTTATAATGTTGTGCACATATATAGAATACTGAAATAACAATACTAAGATAACAATAGGCACATAGCCATGGGTTTGAGATATCTCAACTAGTGGGTCAGGTAACATTTGCAAGCTTTCAAAACAATCTTCTCAAGACTTCTTCAAAAATTCCATATAGGAAAAGAAGGGTGTAGAACATGTGAACCCATTATTGACTCACAAAGTCAGCTCTTTACAAGATGAACAAATGAGCTACCAAAACTTAGAACATAATCATGACATGGGAAATAACAATTAAAAGAAGAGATAAATTTGGGACTCCTCAAAGACAATGTAGCAGATAGGGACAACCTTAGCAACTAGATTGAGAACTTAAACATTAAGTAACAAAGACAAATGACTTAAGCATTAGAGTCACTAGAAATAACAAGAACAAAAACAAAACAAAACAAAACAAAACCTCAAAAATGTTTTATATGCTAATG
This sequence comes from Platanus orientalis, assembly GCA_025762735.1. Classification (NCBI taxonomy): domain Eukaryota; kingdom Viridiplantae; phylum Streptophyta; class Magnoliopsida; order Proteales; family Platanaceae; genus Platanus; species Platanus orientalis. The sequence continues at coordinate 10,684 of JAOXJP010071279.1, forward strand.
CTCGGACTCAGTTCTCATCCAAGTCAATCAGATTTGCCAACAATTGAGGTATAATAAACCCCTAACAGATTTTTAGGGCTTAAAATTCCAACAAGTTCAACCGAATTTTATAATTAATTATACCTAAATTTATTCCCAGCCCAATTCCGAGGATTCTAATATTTCTTTATAATTCTTTTTTCTAGATAATCATTTATCCCGTTTAGTGGTAAAGCTAAAAAATAACCTAGCAATCTTATGGTTGTATGCAGTGCGTAACCAATGGCATCACTAGGTCATACTCCAAAGTCTTCTATCCCATTTTTTATAATTTTCTTTTTTACATAATTTTCTTTTTCCCTAGTTACGTGATCATCACCAATTGTCATCTTGATAGGTTATCAACCAAGCTATTAAAAAGACACATGCACATCATATATGTCCTTTTGAGTCAAGTTGCGTTCTTTCCATTGCCTCATCAAAACCAATAATGTTGAAAACTTTTCTCCAGTTGCATGATTCATGCTTTAGCTTCCATGGTATCCAGGGTTTCCATAAACTCCAGTGGTCCCAATTTTTAAAAATTTCCTATGGGATTTGTCCATTTCCAACGTTCCTCTCTTGGGGTTGTCCCTCATTCGCCACATGATCTCAGACTATACCGGCCAACTATCTGATGGCTTGGCCATTAGATTCTCACCATCTGGCTGAGTTTGAAAAGTGCTTGCTGGATTCTCAACTTCTGATAAAGGTGTGAACGATGTGGATTTAGTTCTTCTTCTCGGTGGCATCTCCACCGAAAACCAAGCAAGCATTGAACTTAGAATCTTATATATATCATTATTTAACCACTACAAAATACATAAATCTTTAATTGCATAAACATCAAGCATAAATCATCAATCAATCAATCCTCAAGACTTATGCTGAAATATTAAAAAATTAGCTCTTAACTCCATATATCTCATATAATCCATCACTACAAATAGTCTATAGAATCTATAAACCTAGGGTCTGATACCAAATTGTAATGACCCAAAATTTCATTATCTTACATAGGAGTAGATCCGGGTTATTACTAACCGAACCCATATTTCAATCACTATAAAATTTTGTCATTTTTACCTGTAAGATTACTTGAAATTCAATTACTTAGATTCATAAACATAATCATACACATCAGAATAATAATAATAAAATAATCAACTATTCAATTTCAATAGTGCAGCAAAAAATGCTAAAGTACTATCACTAAATTACATGAACAGCGGAACAATGATAAAGTAATTCATCATGAACTAACATAAAATGAAGTCTCTACAAAATCCATTATCAATTATTAGTCTTTACATTTTCCATGACCTTAAATCTAGCAATTAAACTTTCACAAATAAACATGTCTCATAAAAATAAATAAGTTCATATGCTATCAAAATGGAACCATCTACAAGTGAGCTCTCCATAACTCTTCATCCCTCTTCACTGGTGCACTCCCATGGTTGCACTTGTTCACCCAATCTTAATCTAAAAGGTGTTATGGATGGATAAGTTTGTGACTTTGTAAATAAGTATACAAAACCTACAACTAAAACGGATAGGCTAAATAATAATATTTGTTAGAACAAAATAACATATAGAGCAGGAATATATAAACATAAATAGAACTTTCTTACAGGAATAGGACTACCTCCACAGTGAGAGAGGGTAGTCGGACGACTATAGAGACGGAAACGGAAAAGTGCTAAAACTGAGCTAAGAGGACTAAAGAGAGCATAGGCGATCTGGACACACCCCAATCTACCTACTTCTCTTACAAACATTCTTATTTATAGACAAAGATGTATGGCGGAACTGAAAAACTATAAATATTACATTAATACTTTTCTTCTAGATATTAGACAGGTGGAGCGCTAGAAGAAAAATAGCGCGCAATAGACGGGAGCGGATGATAGCCACGTGGAAGTTCGACGCGCAATGGTGATACACGGGCTGAACAGGTGGAGCGCCAGGTGGCAATGGCACGCTTATGCAGAGTCACGGGGTGAAGTGTGCTGGTGACAGTCTACTCCGAGTCGCTTGTACCGGGGTAGCCGGTAAAAGGAGATTCGTCTGATGAGCTGTCCCCAAGGTGGCCAGTTCGTTTAAAAAAATCGAGGAGTCCTTCAAACAGTGAGGCGGATATGGGGTGGCCATCATCCTGGGCAGTTGGATCCTCGAGAATGTTGGGGGGAATCTGGTCTATTGTGGTGTGATTGAGAGCGCACATGGATTCTTGGAAAAAATCCCATGCTGCAGGGTGGAAATGGTGGTGGGTCATGTAGTGGAAGGAGCTCCAATTTTGGAGATGGGCTACGGGTGAGTGAGTGTAGTAAGAGTGAGGGGGATGTGGAGGCGGATCAGAAAAGTCTTGAATAAAATCCGTGGGGTTGTGAAAGGTGACAATGGTTTATTGGGCCTGGATGGGGGTGAACATGGATTGCCAGACGGGTAGCGGGTGGAACCATTTGAGGAGGGTAGAGAAATGGGAAAGGTGTCTTGGAATGGTTGGGTTGACAATGGCCTGGGTGAGGTAGGCTGAGACTAAGGGGACGTCAAAAATGAAGGCAATGGTGAATTTTTCGAAGAGATACCATAGGAAGCACAAGGCTTCCTTGGGAAGATGGTAGTATCTTCGGATGGTGAGGGGTGCTAGGAATGGGTATTGGGGATGGGGAATGTGGGAAAAAATGCGGCCATGCTTCCTTAATTGGAGGGTGAGAAAGACATGGAAGTTGTGGGTGCTGCGGGTACGTTGGATATATGTCATGAGGACGGCTTGGATATCTGGGGGCAGATGGGAGATGAGGGATAAAGGATCTTGGGGAGGAACAGGGGAAAGAGGATAGAGAATTGCAATTGGGGCCAGGTTTGGATGGAAGAGTTGTGGTTTGCGGGATAAGAGGTCTGCTAGTTCGTTGTGACGGCCTTTGATATGCTTAACTGTGAAGGACCAATTAGCAAACCAGGCTGCCCACCTGAGAAGTTGAGCATTGGGGATGGTTTTTTGTTTGAAATGGAGCATTTAGGGAAATGTGGAGGAGTCCATTTCAACAGTGAACTTGCGACTTGTGAGGTGAAACTGGAACTTTTCGATGCCTCTCTTGACTGCTAGAATTTCTTTAAATGTGGAGTGATAATGAGCTTCGACAGTAGAGAAGGGACCACTTTTGTATCCACAGATGTTTCTTTTGTCGTTTTCTTCTTCATAGAGGACTGCTCCCCAAAAGTGGTTGCTGGCATCTGTCTGCAGGATCCGGGGGGTAGAGTGGCCAGGAATATGGAGGGGGGGAGATGTTTGGAGTGGGTTTTGAGGGCTTGTACTGCTTAGAGGTGTTGGGAGTTCCATGGTGGAGGTTTTTTTGAGAGAAGCGGGGAGAGAGTAGCCCTGTGCTTGGCTATGTGGGGAATGAAGTCTGCCATGTAGTTTACCAGGCCAAGAAATTGTTGGATCATTTTTGGAGAAGATAAATGATCCGGGAACCTTTGCAGAGCAGTAGATATGTGCGGTTGGAGGGTATAGGTTCCGTCTTGTAGGTGGGTGCCTACAAAATCAATTTCTCTTTTCCCAATTTCCATTTTGGCTTGTGAAAGCATGATCCCATGGTGGTCAATAATGGTGGCAAATTGGTAAAGGAGTTGGTGGTGTTCTTCCGGGGTGCTGGAGAAAAGGAGGAGATCATCAATGTAGATGAGAATGTTTGGTAGGATAGGTTGGAAGATTTGAACCATGGCTTATTGAAACAGGGAAGGGGCAGTTTTTAACCCAAAAGGTAAAACTGTCCATTGGAAGTGATGGTTGGGTATGGAGAATCCGGTTTTGGATCGGTCTGCCGGATGAAGTCCAAGTTGCCAGAATCCGGACTTGAGATCAAATTTGGAAAAATTTTTGGCATTTCTGATGTGTTGGAACATATCTGACTTTTGAGGGAGGGGGAACTTTGAATCAGCTAAGAAGTGGTTGAGAGGCTGGTAATTGACCACTAGGTGAAGTTTCCCTCTGGTTTGTTCTGCCGTTTGTTTACATAGAATGCTTCACATGCCCATGGGGAGGATGTAGGTTCTATGATACCCTCAGCTTGTAAATGAGTCAGCTCTTCAACTGCTTGCTGGTATAGTTCTGGGGCCATGCCACGATGGGATGTAATGGTAGGATTGGCATCTTCGTTTAGTTTAAACGGGAGATGCACGAAAAAATTTTCATTTTTCCACAGGGGGTTTTTATGATTGAAAGTGGAGTGGGAGGTGGCACATGCGGCTTGGAGCATTTGGATGATTGGATCATAGGAGAGGTGATACAGTTTGGGTATGTGGGTCCAGGGTAGAAAATGGGGTGGAGATGTTAGTCCTTGTTTGCTCCATCGGAGGGCTGAAAGTTGATGCAGGATGTCAAAACCTATGAGCAGGTCTTTTCCTGTGAGTTTACAGCCAAGGACTTGGTGATTTATCTGCATGTTGGGAAACAATTGGATGGTTATTGGTTTGCTGACCTTGGTGATCTGGAATAATTCTCCATTGACTACCCGGAAAGTCAGGTTTGTGGATTTCCAGTGGGTATCAGGAAGAAGCTCCGGATTGATGAGTGTTGCTGC
>JAOXJP010071290.1:0-15290 GCA_025762735.1 Platanus orientalis
TTATAGGTGAAGATGGGTTTTGAACCCAGGTCTGTGGTACAACACCCACAGACTTTACCAACTTAGCAAGCTGACATCTTCCCTAGTCTTTCAGTTATTAGCACATGACAGCCTAGGAAACTGTTGGTTCCTGTAGATGTGGGCCCATAATAGACTTGTAATGCAGGAGAGAACTTGGGCAGCCTAGAAACAGAGGTTACGAGTACCTAAATAGCCTCAACTTTATAGTGGTTTAGGTTAGGGAACCAAGAGTCGTTCTCTAAAGTTTCGGACTGATAAGGTAAGGGAGGGAAGGTGAACCATATCGAAGATCAGTGCCGATTTAGATTTTGGAAAATATGAGGCAGGTTAGTCAATTTATCAAAATACTCCTGCAGATGCGTTAGAATAAAATAAAATTTAACAGGGAGCTAGGTAAGTATTATTAGATGCATATGTATGAAAATTTTCAAATCAAAATGATGATTAAAAGTATATAAAGCATATAAAAGAACAGTCTGGTCCAGAATTTCAGCAGAACAGGTTTTATGAATTAGAGTCAGGTTAATCAGAAACTAGCATAATCAGATGGGATTCAAACGGACATTAGGGGATTAAATGAGCAGTGGATAGATGTAGAAAACCCCACAAAAATAAATAAAAATAACCTATATTAGAGGGGGCGATTTTGATGAGACAGTATCCCAAGCACCTGCAGTCATATAATGAACATGGTCTGCTATACCCCTGAATTCCAGTAGATTACACCTGTTCGATCTTGATGATTTTAATCCAAAGGAAGGGGATTGTGCTAGTAGTAGCAAGGTGGAGAACAAGTAGATAGGAAGGAGAAGAAAGAAAGAAGAAGAAGATCAAGAAGAAGAGGAGGGAAGAGGAGACCAATCAGGGCCAACTGATTGGGGTTCTAGAAGCACCAACCCCTAGTGTTTCTACATAGCACCAACCGTGAGAAAAGAATTATAAAACTTCAATTTTTTTATTTCAATATTCCATGTCTTGAACCTTGCTCTCTTTTAGGGTGGAACATACAGAAGCCTCTTGAAGTTGGCAGCATCATTTATTTTCAGCATATTCCCTAGTATGGGCATACAATATACTGGATGTAATGAATCATATATACTTCATATATTATAAAGATTAGTGTGAGGGATCGTACAAATCCCAACACACGATTTCTCCTCTTTCCCTTCTTCTGCTTCTTCTTCTTCTTTCTTGTTCTTCTATTTCTCTTCTTCTTCTACCATTACTATAGAACCAAACTCAAGATTCAAGTCTCCCATCACTTCACTCATCAAAGCAAACCATAGAAACAACATACTTCAGTATGAGAAGCCTCACCAAAGACTACTCTTTCGATTCAAGTACTTGCACCATTTCTTGTAATTCTTGAAGATTTTCTTCATGACCTCATTCAATGCAAAGTCATCCAACTGAAACATACACAAGTATGTCAGATACAAATAAACAGTACAGTACTATGAACAGAAAATGATAGCAAGGCCATATGAAGGAAAAAAAAAAAACCTTGGGTTGTTGATCGAGCTTGCGAAATCGACGTATATGCACATTTGCAAGCAACAAAATTAAGTGCTCCCTTTGATTGGCCACGTTATCCTTCTGTATATTAATAAATGAAAGCAAAGGTCATGAACCAAATGTAACTGTTGATTGTGTCAAAAGGAATATATTTCAAACCCAAAGCTCACAAGAACCAAATGTGTTGATGAAATAATCAGGTGATTTTCACATTAGTTACTCACCTGAAATCCAAACATAGCCTGAAGCCAGTCAAGAACGTCTTCATCTGGTTTCTTCTTGTAGCCCCTGGGCCATGGTAGACCCCTGGTGTTGCGAAGTGCAACAACAGCAGCTTGAATCTGCAAATTGTAAAAAAACAGAAGTACTTCAGCTATATACAACAACTTTAATATACATACATGATACATACATACATACATACATATATATATATATATATATACACAAATGTGAAAGTCGGAAACAGACCTCGGGATATTTCATAATAGCCTGATTTGCACTATCTGGATCAAGAGGAAGAATATTGTAAGGGACATAGATCTCTGTCTTTTCAGCAACCTTATTATGAGTTTCCAAAATCTACATAAAAGGCCAATTGCTAAAGTTATCAGTATTAAAAAACAAATACTCATCAGAATTCTTTGCTAGATGTAGGTTCCTATATTCAACTCTGCACTCAGCATAAAAGGAACTGTAAGCATCCAAATATCATGTCAGAAACAGTAATTTTACTTCACCTCATTGTCAACTTCAACAGCTTGTGTCAGGTTGACAGCCTTCAAAACCTCAAAAAGAACAGCAGCAGTTTGGTATGCTTTTGTAAGTTGTGCACTGAGTAAATAGAGAATATTAAAAACCAATACAAAATATCATTATATAGTCAAAATTTCCGAGCAGATCACCAGAAAAAGCTCCAAATATCCAAGTACACTCACCGATCAGCTTTGTCAGCAGCATTCTGCAATGCTTGGATATATTTTTTGTAGTACTGTTGATAAAAGGTCTGCATTTCACGTGCATCGCTCTTTTTCACCCTTCCCATTAAAGTCGGGTCATTTTCCTGTAAAACAGTGAGGCAAACCCTAATTAAAAAAATGTCAAAGAGGTTAGGTGCTTGGAAAAAAACTATATCTCCTTAGGTGGCAGAATTGCGTTGATCAAATCTACCATTTCAAACCTCTCCACATATTACTTATCTATCTTTAAGGCTCCTAGTAAAGTGATTAAGTCTACTGAGATTTTGCAAAGGGATTTCCTTTGGAAGCCAGGGGATTCAAGAAAGGACCATCTGCTAAATTGGGAAACCGTAAGCAGACCGGTACAAATGGGGGCCTTGGCCTTGGGAATGTGGCCCTTCGGAATGATGCTTTGTTGGCAAATGGCAATTGAGATTCACTTGGGAAGTCAGAAGCTTCAAGATTCTCCCCAGATTCTATAATATGATATATGATCCGGGAAATGGAGAAAAAAACAGATTCAACGAGGATTTGTGGTGGGGAGAGATTCCATTTTCTCAATAATTTCGTCGGATGCATTCCCTCTCTGGCAAGAAAGGTTTACTAATCTCTTGTTTCTACTCTCTCTCTTTTCGTTAATCTAATTCAGCCTGGGATTTAGGTCTCCACAGAGGCTTAACAGATGTGGAATTCAAGGAGGCATCCTCTCTTTCTTTTTTCCTTTCAGACATTTTCATTGACCTTTAGCTCAAGACTCTCCTATTTTTTTGATTTTACAGTCCCTTCTTCCATATCGTCCTTCTCCCTTTCTTGCTATTGTTGTTTGGAAAATCCATGGTCCTCCAAGATTTAAAGCCTTATGCTGGGAGATTGAAATTAAGTGTGTGAGTACATGTGATATGCTTCAGTGCAAACGGAAAGGTTGGTGCCTTTTTCCTCATGTATGCCCATTATAGAATGGAGAATCGGTAAACCACTTATTCATTCACTGCCCATTTGTGCTTGAGATTTGGTGTTCTTTCCTTTAACATTTTTGGTATTTCTCTAGCTTTTTCCCTTTGGAGATTGTAGATTTTCTAAGCATGTGTTCATCAACTCCTTTTGTCAAGAAGGGAAAGATGTTATGGAGATATCTTCCTATTGCCACCATATGGTCTCTTTGGGAAGAGCAAAATCTAAGGATTTTTCATGACAAAAAAAAGGAATCCACATTAGGTGATTGAGTCTATTTCCATCCGCAATGCTCATTGGGCCTCGGAGGAAAAGTTCTTTTTCAAGGTATCTCATTTGATAGTCTAATCAGGGATCTTCCGAGTATCATCTACTCTACACCTCATGTTCCTAAAATTCATCACTCTTGAGCTCCTCCCTTAAGCCATGACCTAAAACTAAATTTTGATGGTTGCTCTTTGGGGAACCTAGGTCCCTCTGGAATGGGTGGTTTGATTTTTTATGCTTTGAGTGCTTGTAAGGTGGCCTTTTGGGGGGCCCTAGGTTGGGGTGATGCTATCATGGTAGAATTGAAGGCTATTCATTTCAGATTGCGGCTAATTCACTATAGGGGTGATCATCATTTTCTTATCACAATGAAAGGAGACTCCACAAGAGTAATTGATTGGTCGAAAGGTAAGAAAAGGGATCATTGGCGGCTGTCCCATCTTGTGAAAGAATCGTCATTTCTTGTGTCTTCCTTGAACATCTCATTCGTATGGATTCCAAGAGAGGCCAATTTAGTGGTAGATGGATTGGCAAAAGGGGGGAGTCTAAGGAGAGTATATTTACGGGCCCTATTTCGGATGAGTGTCACTCTTAGCAATTGTATGGGAGAGTCTTGCCTTTCACATTTACCGTTATTTTTATTTTTTTCCCCTTTTCTCTGTTCTTCTCTTTCTTTTGTCCACTTCCAGTGTAGTTTCTTCTCTTGTATGTTTAACCTTTCTCCTCCCCCCCCCAATATCAATATATATCCCTTGTTATCCAGCCAAAAAAAGAAAAAGAAGGAAAAATAACAAATTAAAAGGAAAAAAAAAACTCCATAACTAGAAACAAGATGGCAACAAATATTTCTAGATGTTGAACACAAATTGTACTAACAAGAAAATCCTCTACACCGAGGGTATGCCCTCTCCTATTTCTCTCAATATACATTCATAATCGAGTGGAATTTTTTTTTGTGGGTTTCTATGATATGGGAGAAGCAAACCAATAGAAAGAATCCCCCAAAAACATAGCCAATCGATCACACCATTTAAAAAACTTGAAACAGGAAATTTCTGGTTAATTCAAAGAAAAATAATCAATATCCATCTACTTGCTCAAACATTGATGGAATGAACTCAAAGAAATTGTAGAAATAGAGATTTATCAATTCCAATGGAACACCATCACACACCTTGTAGGCCATACTGTCATGGACATATCAAGGCGATGCGGTGGCACAGGTGGCCTAGCATGTGGCATGGTGGCATTTCCGTAAATATTTCCTGATGGAATTATCGTAAATAGGCACAATATGATTTTTGTAGGGGGTGAACTTCCCTTCTGGAAACCCAAGAAAGGCACAGTGTACACCTTGAAGAGAGGTGGGTGCTTTGAGGCACCCAAGCCCTTGAAATGGGCAGGAGGCATGTCAAGGCACGGGATGGCAAAACGAACAATGCCAAGGCTGAGGACATACTCCTAACCCACATGAGCTTAAACTGTGAAGCATTCCCCAACATGGATTGGGGGGCGGCTCTTGGCATACTCAGAGGTGCTGCCTTGAGTTCCTATGGGGGTTGGGTTCCCTCATGGGACAGTGCTTGAGAGCCCGGTGTGACAGCACTGTGCATCCATATGAGGACAAGGGCTTTCCTATATAGGTGTTACTAGCATGCACTATGAGACAATGGCAACCCATGTAGATTTGAGTGGGTTATCCCGTTGCCTTGGTGCTTAAGTGCGCCTTGTCCTTGTGTTGGGCAAAATCCTGAGTTGACTTTGGACAGCCACAGTGGTGGCATGGCAAGACTTAGGGTGACGACTTGCATGGAACGGCATGGTACGTGGGTAAAGCGCCATGGTTGTGGTGGGCTTAATGTCTCGAACAAGGCTCGAGGATGTGTTGTAGGCCTGTTGGGCCATCAGTGCTACAGGTGGAGCGTGGTGAACTTCAAGGTCATTTGAGACACTTTGATGGCACGGCATGGGCGTTGAAGCAGCTGACTAGTCGTGTGCATGGGCGGCGATGATATGAGAACCCTACGAGTGGGGCGAGCGTCATGAGATGCAATAAAGTCATTCATGGGCCGGTCAAGTAGATCTTGGCATGACGGTGCTCTGACGAGCAACATTCTTATCAGTGCATATAGGGCATGTCGGCAGGTCAAAAGAATGGCTCAATGGCTAGGTGATGGTCGAGGTGCTGCATGGTTTTGACAGAAAGGAAAACTTGGCTGTGACAATACGGGTACTAATGTTAGCCTTCGGCTTGCTAACATCAGCAGCAAGGGAATCCCAGTATCTCCACTGCGTCATGCTCTGATACCAAGTTGAAAAGTATGTTTCATGTAGGTTTAATGGAGAAAGTAAGAAGAAGAAAAAAAAAAAGAAATAGAAGAGAGGATAAGAGGAAAGAAAGGAATGATGGCTAAAATATGTGTAGAGTTTCTCTCTACACTCTAGATATTATTAATATATGAGATATTAAGTTTATATTATATGGTATCGCAAAGTCTGTGTACATGACACTTAAACCTCTATACAATGTGTTTCAATAGTAACAGTCCCAAATCTCCCATCTTTCTGTGATAAATCCCTGCAGCCTGTACTATATACATATTTCTTTGATTCTTCTGTACATCTGTGAGTCTGTTTTAGTAATTTATATTTTCTGTTAAGAGTTATGTAACAAAGCCAAGGAGTTTTTGAACTTCCGGGTACTGCTAGGGACACTAGAAAACCTGCTGTTATTCCCTATATGACTGAATACCTACTGCTGAGTGCTTTTACCTGAGTTTCAATGTTCTTTATTTGGACTGTAGTGTTGATTCTTAATTTTGAGATTCGGCATAACTTGTGTTTTGGATTTAACTCTAGTTTAGTCCATTTATAAGTTCTTGAATTTGGCATATTAGTGGTTGAATCTAAACTTAATCCTAATTGAAACTTAATGTGGAAATGATTGATGAGTATAAACCTAGTTTATATTTGATCATTGTTTGGGTTAATTTCTTATGATCTCTACTTGCATCATGTTTACATGCTCACTCCAACAAACTCCTTCTTCCAGATACTCAAGAAATCCGAACTAAATCAAACTCCAAGACTATTACATACCAAACCTCTCAAGCAAATGGGCAATGCAGCAACAAATGCAAGATCGAGTATCCTTGTAGTATAAAAGGCAAATGCTAGTGAGCTGTGAAACTTTTCTCCTTAGCATGTCCATGGTAAAGATCCTTTCCAACGATACTGTCCACATAAAGAATTGAACACTGAGGGGCATTGTCTTGTACCAAACCATTCCCCAAGGGCCTTCCACAGATCCGTGTTCCTCCAAATATTCGCAGCAGGTCTTAACCGTGAGGCTCTTATTTGGACCATTTATCCACTTCCTACAATCATCCCTCTCATTTAAGGTTTGGAACAGACTTAAGCAGCCAAGCAATCTAGTAATTGAAGGAATCACCACTTCAACTTGCATAATCTGCAACCTTTGCTCTCAGATCCACAGTGACCCAATACACTTCAGGGTACCTGACCTTGAAAGGCTTTCTCCCCACCCAAACATCATCCTAGAAGTAAGTAGCTTGTCCGCTTATATTTACATGTTTAAGCCCACTCTAGAAATCCTAGAAATGTTTCACAACCCCTTTTTCCAAGGACTCCTCCCAAAAGTCCCCCTAAGCACAAGGGGCTCACCTTCACCACCCATACTTAGCCACAATCACCTATTGCCAAAGTCTATTCCCCTCCACCCTAAACCACCACAACCACTAACAAAGAAGAGCTGCATTCATCACCTGTAAACTCCAAAGGCCAGCACCCTCCCCCCTTGGCTTTAGGGGCACACACCTTGTCCCATCCTCCACATCACCCAATAGGAAATCTCCTGGAATCTTTTCCATCACTTGGATTACCGTCCTTGGAGCAACAAATAGAAACAAAAAGTACACCAAGATCTAGCCAGAGAAGAATTAATCAACATTAACTTCCCCCCTTTAGAGAGATATCTATCCTCCCAACCCATCATTCTTTCCTACATCCTGTCCACTCCCGGATTCCACGCTTCTTTTTTTCTCTTTGAAAGCAAACCCTAAAGGCATTCCCAAATACATAGTAGGTAAAGAGCCCACCCTACACCCCAAATCTACCGCCAACTGGTCTAGATTTACAGCCTCACCAATTGCTATCAACGAACTCTTAGCCAAACTCAACTTCAACCCCAACACCACTTAAAAGCACACACCAAAGGAACTGAATCTGTCTCCAGAACATATCACAAAAAAGCAAGGTATCATCCGCATACTGAAGATGAGACACACAAACTCCCTCATGCCCCACTGTGAACGCCTCAATCAAGCCAACTGTTACTGCCCTTCCAAGCAATCTCCCCAAAACCTCTATTACCAATAGGAACAGAAGAGAAGATAGAGGATCCCCCTACCTAATAACATGAGAGCATCCAAAGTACCTTGTTGTACTAAACCCATTCACCAAGAATACAAATGAGGCCAAGCTAAAACATTTCCACATCCAACTTCTCCACCGGACTCCAAACCCCAAGTGACGCAAAGGTAGCGTTTGGATAAACTTATAACTGACTTTTACTTAAAAGAAATAAGTTACTTATATTTATACGGTTCGGTCTGTCGAAATTCTCGCATAAATCAAGGGCTCAACTTATCCGTTAAGTTGTTGGATCCCAACTTAAAAATAAGTTGATTCTCCACTTTCTCTCCTACTCCTACTTATGACTTATGCATACGTAACTTTTTAATTTGCAAACCAAACGCAAAAACATAGACTTATGACTTCTGGAGTGCTAAAGTCATAAGTTGTTGTAAATAAGTTTATCCAAACGCTACCAAAATATGCATAAGGAACTCCCAATTCACATTTGCAGATCCAACTTGCACATGTGCGAGCATCCAGGCATTCGTTGGCACCCGTCCAAAATAAACCGCCCCTTCAAAAACATCACTTGCTCCTTTGATATAACCAATGAAAGGACCTCTTTCAATCCATTTGTAAACTTCAACGTAAGACATGTGAATATGCTAAACATCGTAGAACTTCATATCATGCCAGCAATAATAAAAGCAATTCAACTTTTATGTTGTTCACTCTGATGTGGGGTCCTACACCATTGTTACTTTATTTGGTTTCCATGATTTCATTATTTTTGTAAACGATTTCTTTCATGTTACTTGGGTATACTTGTTTAAATCCAAGAGTAATATATTCTCTACTTTTAAAGCATTTCATAAATGATTAAGACACAATTTGATCCCAAAATTAAAATTTTGAAGTGTAACGATGGTGTGGAGTACATGTCTATTAGGCTTTCCTACTACCTTGTAGTGTATGAGATTGTACATCAAACAACTTGTATAGGTACTCCTCAAGATTGTCACTTGTTGGAAGTCACTGGTGCTCTTCTGTTTGATATGCAAGTTCCTAAAACCTCTTAGTCTGAAGTACTCCAAACGATTACTTTTCTGATCCAGCAAATGCCTTCCAAGGTTTGAGGATTCAAAACTCCAATTAAAGTTTTGTTCTCTCTAACTCATTTATTTCATCTTCCTCCAAAAATCTACATTTCTATATGTGAAGGTTCAAAGTTTCAGTTTCGATATAGGTTTCAGTCCCCTAGGATACGGAAACATACCAAGGTTTCGGTGGTCTTTTTATCGGAAACAAGGGAAAAAATCATGAAAACTAGAAAAAAAAAGAATTATTTGATGAAGCTTCAGGATACGAAAGAAAAAACACTATAACACACCTACGAATCATTACATATACAACAGAACCATCTATGATGTTGTTAGAACTTGGATCCAACACCCTCATGACATACACTGTCGCCTACAGAAACTATAGAAAAAACCTTGGAATTTTTTGTGAAACTATATATACCAATTTCTCCTCGATTCCACTCCACCCAAATAGCCACTCCTTTTCTTGCCAGATACATTGAAATTAAACCTAACCTAGAGATTGGGAATTTACGAATAGCAGATGGGCCCATGGAATTTCGGCAATGGAGGGAAGGTTGAACAATTCCCACAAGGCATCTCAGATGCAGATCGCAAATCAGATTCAAAAAATAAATCTCTGAAGAATGTAGACCAGATTCATCCATCCCACACCCATCACGCCTTCTGGAATCATAATCTGGAGTTCCTGTCCATTCCTTTGAATTTCAAAGATCATAAGATATCTGCCTTAGTCATTTTCTCTGCCTCTCATTACCATCACTCTTTCTCTGTCATGTTTAGTTTTCGTTAGAGCTTCAATCTAACTTAATCGGCTTCCCTGAGAGATATCCTCACAAACCTATTTCACAATATTTTCAAGAAGTTGAATGCTCAATGAAAATGCTTTTCTATGTTTATAATATTTAGAAGCTTTGCATTTTTTCACAAAAAGATCAGAAATCTCAAAGAACTTTCGATCTATCATTATGATTTTCCTCATTTTTGGAATCAAACCACTCGGAGATCAAAACCTCACTCCAGCGATGTCCACCATGCTTCAAGGTGCTCCAATCTAAATTAACTTCCCAGAGAGATACCCTCACAAGCCCATTTCACAGTCTTCGCAAGCTATTCTATCCGTGTAATCAAAATCCATATAACCCACAGTCTAGTATTTAGTGAATAGCTTGAAAATACTATTTTTCTAACACAAAGAAGAATGTCAAAAATCATAATCAAATAGCTTTATTCCCATCATTTTTATCCTTTCCCTATCAGCTTATATATATATATATATATTAGCAGAAGGTAGAACTCCTGACCATATATCTATCATGTATATGTGTGCGCTCAATCAGCAAGCCATTGACATGATGAAAACATAATGCTTACCCTTTCCAGACGTTGAAGAAGTGCAGTTTTAAATTGACGAACACCACGTCCACTAGATGTGGGATCCAACCTGTGAGCTTTCTCAAAGGCATAAAACCGACCTATTTCCAAAACGAACATTGGCATTCCTCAGATTCCATAAACAACAACAAGAAAATGAAATATTGAGAAAAGAACTACAACCCAAGCAGATATTTGACAAGGAAAATAGAAGAGACCAACAGACAAAACCAAAGGCACAGATTAAACAGTTAAAAGCATAAATACTGGCAAAGAAAGATCAAATGAACTTTCCAGTGGATAAAGGCAAGATCTAGTCATTTATGAATTATTACTAACACTGAACAAATGGGAAAACTCAGCCATCCATCTATCAATTTACTGCATCTAAACTCGGTAAAATTGATCCAAATCCATTTCAACCAACACAGCCCAAGAACAGTGCCTAAAGAACCTTGTCACCATCAATTCATAGGCTATTCATCTTATCAGAGTAGCAGATATTTGACCAGAAGAATTAAAATCTCAAAGCTCCAAAAGTTAGTGCACTTGATTTTATGCATTTCAAAAGTATTGACTGTCAATGTTAGCAATATCTGTGATCCTTTAAACTTATTTAGCAATAATTATTGTCATAGTTAGACTTTGGGTCATAAGTGACAAGTAATCCATCATAATCATATGTTACTTCTCTTATTATTTCTTTCGTTTTCTTTTAGTCCCAGAACTCACCAACTTACACTAAGAGGTCAACACCTACTAAATTTGAGGCTCATAAAATTAGTCAAACAATTACCATGCCAAACATCAATTCAGCAGACTGAGTATTAACAATTGGACATCGATTGATCATATATTCTCAGGATTTTTCTATTATAAAAAATATAAAAAAAAGATTCCGTGAATTTCAGATCAAGCTTCAACCAGTTTTAGTTTGATTTCTTGGTAAAAATCAAGATTTCAAATTCTTGATTGCTGAGTTTTCTGGCTGCGTTTAGGCCTACACCTAGTAAGAGAGATGGATGGGAGTGGGTTATCAACAGGAAAGGCAAATTTTTTACAAAATCTTTGTATGGTAGAATTGAAAATTCTAGCCTCTTCTCGTTTCCCCATAAAGGCATTTTGATCCCAGGCATTCCCTCAAAAGTTTCCTTCCTTTTATGGAATGCTTATCTGGATACAATTCTTACTCTAAACCACTTGCAAAGTAGAGGTTGGAACTTTGCAAATGGGTGTGTCAACTGTATGAAGGAAGAGAAATCGGTGAATCACCTGTTTGTTACTTATGCAGTGGCAAATAAGGTTTGGGGTTTCTTTCTGTCACATCTCCAAGACTCTTGGTCCTTTCCTGATATGTTAAATGATCTTATTATGGGTTGGTGGATTAGGGACTTAGAGAGCTTTCCTGATGTCATTTGGAGGGCCCTGCCTGGGGCCATTTGTTGGGGAAGGAAAGGAATAATAGAGTCTTCAAAGACAAGCAGCTACCCCAAGCTGGCCTTGTCGGTTCCATTTACATGATGCTTTTGATTGGGCGTCCATTAGAGCGGATTTTGTTGAGATAGAGTAGTATTCCTTCTAGTGTGAGGAGCTGTAATTTTCTTTTTGGCTTGATAGGAATGTATCGGTATCCCATTTACAATTTGTTGATGCTATTATCTTGTTCTATGAAGCTGCAACCCCCTACATCAACAACAATAGGTGGTATAATCACCATAAACAAATCAACTCTCTCTAACCTCCCTACCTAATACCTAACTATCTTTAAAGCTACTGTTCGGATTGTTAAAGAAACTGAGAAAATACAAAGGGATTTCCTATGGGAACCAAGTGCCACTAGGAAAAACCACCTCATCAAGTGGGAGGTAGTTTGCAGATCAGTTGAGAAAGGTGGATAGGGTGTAGGTCATATTGCTGAACATAATGACGCTGTGTTGACCAAACGGCTTTAGAGATTCCCTCAGGAGTAAACTAGTCATTCGCATTCAGTTATAAGTTCAAAATATGGCTAACACCCAAATGGTGGGACTCTATTTTGAAAGGGCAAACAACTCTGAGTTGCACTAGGAAAAGTATCAATTTAATAACCCAAGTCTCTCACCACATCAGGTATGAACCAGGTAGAGAGCATAGGATTAGAATGTGGGAGGATATCTGATGGTGTGAGATTCTGTTGTGCCAGCAATTCCATAGGGTTTATTCAGTATTTTGCAAGAAAGGCTTGCCTATCTCATACTTTAACTCCACATTTATCCCTTCTTCAAATTTAGCATGTAACTTAGGCCCTCGTAGAGGCCTAAAGGATTCTGAATTAAAGGAGATCTCTTCTCTAATAGCACACCTATCTGAAGCATTTATCGATCCCACCACCCAAGACTCCTGCATTTGGTCCTCATCCTCCAATGGTCTATATGATCCCTCATCCTTTTGAATACAGTTGATATCACAAGGAAAAAACCTCACTCCTAACTAGTGTTTCCTAAAAAGATGGTGTGATCTAATCATGCACCTCCGAGGTGTAATGCACAATGCTGGAAAGTAGCACACAAATGTGTGAACACAGGTGACATCCTCCAACATCAACAGAAAGGGTTGTGTATCCTTCTTCATGTGTGTCATTTTTGTTTTTCGGGTGGGGAAACAGCAAATCACTTATTTATCCACTGTCAGATTGCAAAGGAGATTTGGTATTATTTCCTTAACTTATTTGGCATGTCATTAGTTTTTCCCCAGGGCATTCATGACTTCATGTTGAGTTGCTTCCTTCGCTCATTTGCCAAGAGGGGAAAGCTTCTATGGAAATACGTGTTTATAGTTGCAGTCTGGACCATTTCAGAAAAGTAGAACTGTAGAATATTTCAAAACAAAAAAAGGACATTTGACAAGTCATTGAGGTGATCTCTCTTAGAGTTGCCCTATGGGCCTCCACAATTGATATATTTCGAGGGATCTCCATTGATTCCCTTATCAGGGATCTTCCTCTCATTTCTATATCAGCCCCTCACACCCCCCAGATCGGGTATTCATGAAGGTTACCCTTGGATTCGGCTTTAAAGCTTAATTTAGATGGTTGTTCTTTGGGTAATCCCTGCTCATCCGGAATCGGTGGCATTTTGGAGATGCTTTGGGTTCTTAAATTCAGGGTTTCTCTAGACAGGTGGGATTGGGGTATCCCATTGCTGCGGAGATCAAGGCATTACTTTTTGGATTGCGGTTGGCTAACTATAAGGGTTACCAACATATAGTTGTGGAGGGACACTCTGCCACCATGATAGGTTGGATGAAAAGAAGCACAAAAGGGCCTTGGTGGCTCACTCATCTCATGAAGAAAGCACTTTTTCTTGCTACATCCTTGAATATCTCATTCTTTTGGGTTCCCAAGGGAGGCTAATTCAATCACAGATGGTCTAGTGAAGAGGGGAATGCTTAGAAATATCATGTATATAGGGTGTGATCCCACCATGCAGTTCTTGTTTTTTGCGCAGTTTGTGCCTTCCCCTTTTCCGCTATATTGTATCTTTCCTTTTTTGTCCCTTTCCATGTTTTGTACTTTTCTTCTTCTTCTTCAATAAAATTCTAGTTATTTATCAAAAAAGTTGGTTAAACTCTCTCAAATTACATTGGATTTGCAAGATATTGGTCTAGTTTGAAACTAACTGAATAACCTTTCAAATGGTTCCAACATTAATCCCAAAGAGCAATTTTAAACTCTGAGCTAAAAGTGAGTTACGAGATTACAACTCAAAATAAATTTAATTTAATAAACCTAAAATTAAACTCTAAGTGAACCCCATATGATCAACCACAATAATCTAGTTTCTTCTTGTTGATCATGGATACTCCTACATCAGACTGACAATAAATAACCCTAGATAAACCCAAAATTGGAAAAATTAAAAACCCCTACCAAACAAGAATTACAAACCCAACAACAACATACAGCCCTATCCCAACTTTTGGGGTCGGCTACACAAATCCTCTTCTGCCATTCCAGTCTATTTAAGGCCATATCTGCCGTTAAATTACAAGTTTCCATGTCTCTCCTTACTACATCAACCCAAGTCAATTTTGGCCTTCCTCTTGTCCTTATAACACCTTCAACTTACATTTTCTCACTCCTTTTCACTGGCGCAGTCATCAGTCTTCATTGCATATGACCAAACCATCTCAATCGACTTTCCCTCATTTTACAACCTATTGGTGCTACACTTAAGCTCCTACGAATGGATTTATTCCTAATTTTATCCTGTCTAGTTTTGCCACTCATCCATCTCAACATCCTCATTTCAGCCACTCATTTTATGTACGTTTTGTTTGTTGGCTGCCCAACATTCCGCTCCATAAAGCATGGTTGGTCTTATAACTATTTTATAAAATTTTCCTTCAATTTTGGTGGTATTTGTTTATCACACAGCACTCCATAAGCACCTCTCCAATTCAACCATCCCGCTCTAAATCTATAAACAATATCATCTACAATATCTCCCTCTTTGTGCATGATTGAACCAAGATAACGAAATCAGTCACTACTGTTATCTCTTGGTTATCAATTATAATTAGTCCCTCATCTCTACTCCTATTTTTGCTAAACTTGCATTACATATATTCTGTTTTAGTCTGATTTATCTTAAAACCATTTGATTCTAAACCATCACTCCATAGTTCTAACTTGGCATCTAAGAAGCATGGACACTAACACGGGACATGGTACGATATGATATGG
>JAOXJP010071301.1:0-15289 GCA_025762735.1 Platanus orientalis
GTTGTTGCATCAGTTAGGCAACCTTCCTTGTATAAAAGAAGAGATATTCCAGTCATGTAATGAGATGATTATGTATTATGTTTCTTTTCTTGTACTCTATGTATTATATTCTTTGTAATAAAATCTTTGTCATTCATCAAAAAACATGGTGCCGCTTTATGGGTTCAATTGGTAGAAAACAAGAGCTCTAAATACAAGTTAAAAGTGGGAGAAATAGAACTGAACAAATGCAAAGGGTCTGAGGTTCTGATAAGGGGATTTCTCTGTAAGATTAGGTTGTGATCGGAGTCAAGTTCAAAACAGAATGTGGGAATAAGGTAATTGGTTAAATATAAATACCCAACTAACAACTAGATAAGGGCTCTAATCAACTAACTACAATAAATATATCCTAAACTCAACTAAGAAATAATTACCAAGGAATTAAAGTGAGACCCCTAAACAGATGTACTTTCCTTGAAAATAGCTTCTTGAGCCAGATTATGGGACCAATAGGATCAGTCGAGATGGAAGGAAAATAAACCCAATTCCTTTGGGCCACAGTTAGTTTGGACTACCAAGTAATGCAAGGTCCACATGATAGACTGCATGCATAGACAGAAAAAAACCCATGGGTTGTTGGTCTTGATGGGTTTAACCTTTAAACCTACCTTATAATCATCGTGCTCCATCAATGAGGTAGGGACATCTGTCTTGCAACCCACTTGTTTTGATTAATTTTCACATATCCATACAATGTGAGTGTCTTGGACCAATGACCATAAAGGTTGAACCCATGGCAAACTAGACACCTATCTTTCAGCATCAGGTCGCAGCATTTAAATCAGACTTATATATATATATATGTGTGTGTGTGTGTGTGTGTGTAACATTCCTATATCCTCCTTTATAGATGCTTAGTTTTTTTTTTTTTTTTTTAAATCAATTTTTGAGATAAAAGAACTAGGATTTTATTTGTAGAACATAAGATTTGAATTACTGCACATGCATAAAGGGGAAAAGAGAACTACCTTGCAGCTCAAAATCTTCTATGTAGCCACCTTGAAGGAAGGAAAAACGGGCTTCTTCCAATTTCACATCCGGAGAAGGGTAGGCAATCAAATCCCGAAACTCCATCACATATGCTCCTGTCCACTGGCTTCCTCTAGAGAAACAAAAATAAAATTGTAGAACAAGGGCTTGCAAATCCAGTTAGCAAGTCAACCTAATTGAAAGGATAAAGTTCTGAACAAGACAGATCCCTTTGCATTGTTTGGTAACTAACGCTTCACTAGCCTATCATATAGCATGCCTTAAAACAACCCCCTCCCTCATTAGCCTACAATCTTGAACTTGTTAACCCCTCTGACCCTCTCCCTTTCCCGCTAACCTAATTTGTTGAATAAAGCAATGGAAAAATGCTAAAGGCAGTGACTTAGGCACCCCAAAATTTTGATAAAAGGTGCCTCTAGTGGAAAAACAAGTACCCCTCTTACATTTACCCAGAGATTCAGTAAATAGGTATGATGGGGAAACTTTGAAGTTTTCACAAGGGAGCCCGGGGTGCCCAAATCGCTCACCAAATTCAAAATCCTTTAACTGGAAATTTCTAGTAAATATTTCTGACAAGGATGTTGTAGCATTACCTGCTGAAAGCCAGAAAGGCTTCAAAAGGAGTAATAACTGGAGATAAGAATTCTTTGCTATCCAAAAGAGCAGTTTGTGCACAAGAGACATAAATGAAAACATCACACTGTACAAAAATGGGGGAAAATTTCTCATCAAAATCCATCTGTTCCAATCATCCTGGAGAGAACAGAGATGATTTTAAAATAATAGATTTACCTCAGGGAAGTTGGCAAGTTTTGCAGGGTTTGGTCTCCCCATAACAAGAGTATAGGCCTTTTTTCCTGCTCCTGTGATTAGTTCTTTCATTTGGTGAATCATATGAAGATAACCAGCTGCAAAGGTAGTTTGTAATAGAAAACTTAGTCTGGTTATCATGTCAAGAGTATGTGTAATTATGGATTTAGTAATATTTCAAAACTCAAGTTACAGAGAATAGAAAGACATTGAAATGTGATTAGTAAAACCAGTAATTTTTTTGTTAGAGAACAGTACACTATTGAAATGTTTGTTTTTATTAGAAAATTAAAGAAGACTAAATTTTTGTATGGCAAGTTTATAAATGTAAGAAATCTTGTAAGTTAAAAAAAAAGCATGAGTATAACCAACCCAACTGAACTAATTAAAAAAAATAGGATCTCAGTTTAACATCATATGCCTAAATCAGAATTAAATTATTACTTCTCACAGTATAAATTTACCCGGAAAAAGACACAAACTTCCCCTCCCATGTCTTGCTGAAGATATAAGAGTGCTACTAATGTAAGGGTATAAATGCCATGATGTGTACATAACATAAGGGTATCTTTGGTATCTCACCAAAGATACCACACTTATAAATATAATATTAAAAAAAACCCATACAATTATTCCCCAAAATCCTTCTTCTTGCTGTTCTTCTTCCTCATTCTCTTCTTTCTTTCTCTGTACCTAACAAGCATATTGAAGAGTTTCTAAACAAGATTTTCATCTTGGTATCAGAGCGGGAAACAACCTAGAGATACAGATGAAAAAAATGAACCAAAACACCAGCTGATGTCAGCGTCCGTACGCCTGACTTCAGCAGGTTGTACAGGTGTCAAAGGTGGCCGGTGGTGGGATTAGGGTCAGAATGCCCTGCTGAGATTTATGGTGATTTTTCTTTTTTTCTTTTTTTACACCTGTAAGAATTTTTTTCGAAGGTTTTTTGAAGAACTCAAAAAAACCCCAAACCGTGTGATCTGTTTGATTCGATCAGACAAGGGGTTTTTTCTTCGATCAATCACTAGTGCCTGGTTCATTTTTTCATGAGGAAGCTATTGGGAGTGATCCCATGCTTTCTTATTGAGTATTGAGTGTACGGTGGTCATTTTCGTCCCCTTCCAAAGACGCTTAATGTGGTGGCTCTCTCTGTTGCTTCGGTTTTTTGAAAAAATATATATTTTTTGTGGGTGTTACAGCTCATTTGGTCTCAATCAAGATGAGGGATGTTCTTACGTATGGTTTGTGATAGTTGGGACTTCTGTGGCTGTGTTTGAAGTTATTTGGGGGTTTTTATATGCTACTGGGCAGTGAAACAAGCCTAATTTGATTGTGGTAAACCCTAAGTACATAGGGATTGGGTCGTTTACATCAGTGAAGGGTGAGTGATGTTGATTGTGATTTGCATAGGGCTGGTTGTTGTGGAAGCTTATCTTGTGATTGTCTTTTTTCTTCTGATCATGTCTAAAGTTAACTCGGAATCTGGAAATAAGGGTAAGTCTAACCCTATACCGGAGAGTTCAAATAACATGGTGCCTTTGGGGATTCAAGGTGATAACCTGGATGCACAGATCATCACTATGAAACATGATGGGACCAACTATTTGGAGTAGTCCCAACCAGCGAGGATGTTTATTAATGGTCGTGTGATCGAACCATCTGACTCTGATATTCTGACTTACGAGAAGTGGGAGTCTAAGAATTTGATAGCTATGTCTTGGTTGCTTAACTCAATGCAACCACACATTAGTCGAGGCTACTCATTCCTTCGGACAGCTAAAAAGATATAGGATGTTGCTACCCAAACCTACTCACAAGCCAAAAACTTTGTGAGAATCTACTAGTTGAATCAAAAGTTTGCGAAGAGCCTAAGAAGTTATTTTGCAACCTTGTGCAGTATGTGGGAGGAACTGGATCACTATGAAACATATAAACTAGCATGTCAAAAGGATGTTGAGGCTCATAAAGAGAAGATGGAGAGGACAAGGATCTTTTGAGTTTCTCGCAGGTTGAATCTCGATTTCGAACTAGTTCGGGTTAATATTCCGAGTAGAAATCATCTCCCATCCTTATTTAAGGTATATGCATTTGTCCAGAGTGAAGAGAGCAGAAAAAATGTGATGCAGCAATACTCGTCTGAGACTCCTAAGAGATTTGTCTTAGTCTCTACACTAGTTTCTCACAAAAGGGGGGTAAGAGTGGCTTTGAGAAGCCTTTCCGACTAGATGCAGATGATATAGAGAAGATACCATGGCGATCTGGTCCCACTAATAAGGATAAGTTAAAATGCAGTCACTGTGATAAGACACAACACACAAAGGAAAATTGTTGGCACTTTGTGGGCCAATTTGAAAAATTCAGTAGGCCTGGATCTATGTGAGCAAATTCAGTTACATCATATGAAAATGATAATGGCATGAGTTATATTCCTCAAAGGGCTTGTGGTCCTGATACTGCAACCCCAGGGGAAAGTTCTCAACAGATGGTAACGATTCTTGAAGCAAAAAATGAAAATATGCGAAGTTTTTTGTCCCAGTTAGAGGGATTGATAGCTACGACTAATCTCTCTACTTCTTTATTTGCCTCTATCCAACCAAGTACACATGCCTCTGCACTCCATGCCTCTTCCTCCTCATCTCCCTCTTGGATTATTGATTTTGGGGCCTTTGATCACATGACAGGTGTCAGCACCCAAATTTTAACTCGGGTTGTCTAATGGAATGAGTAAGCACATCAAAGCAGTATTTAGAATCAAAGCTTAGGCAACCCTGGTTTAGGGAGATCAAGCCTGGACCCTAGGAGGTTAGACATCCCTTGCAAAATCTTCACTGGCTATTTCAATCGTAAAAAATCATCATCTATATCATGTCATGTGTAGTGTCATCTCAAAGATCAGTCAAAATACACCATTTCTAGTCAATCCATATTTCTTCAAGAAGCATCGACTGGAATACAAGGGTCCACATTCAAGACTACCAATCTCATTGCCTTCAAAATTCTCCAACCTCTATAAGCCTTCTCACAGCAAAGCATCATAGGCTAAAAAAATTAACATTTTACCCTTTTGCCTTCACAACAATCACTTAGATCCTCAACAAACCTCTGCAGCTTCTCCCATCACCTGAATCATGTCATGTTAGATCCTGTAAACTCCAATTTTAGCCATCTTTAAATAAATGTCCTCAAAACAGACACTTTGAATCTGGCAACAACCAATTTCTCAATTTCCAAGAATTTTTGGTCTGGATATGACCCTCAAAGAGCTCTCAAAGGTTCACCCGACATCCAAATTCAAAAAGATTGGTGGCCATCTCTCAGTTTATCTTACCTTCAATAAGTCGTTTGTCGATTAAAAACCATTTGAGGCCTCAAACCCATTTAATATCTCAAATCTTATCCAAGACCTACCAAGGCAATTCTAGCTACATTTGACCTCAATGAGTCCCAGATGTTCCCCGGACAGCCAAATCTTGAATAGTCAGTGGCCATCTCTCCAGATTTGCAAAGGCTTTAAAAAACTATCTAATGAGTACAGACATTTACAGGATCGATCTTCTCTGATTCCTCCAATTTCTTCAAATTGAGTAGCACATTTGGGGCAACCGTCAAATCTTCAATTAACCCCCAAAATTCACCGGAGATCCAAAGTTCAGTCTGTTAGTGGCCATTTTTCGATAGTTCCAAGGTCCTTGTCACCCTAAACTCCACAAGCCCAATCATCATATTTTCTCCAAATCAGGTCAAAACACCTTTTGTCTGTATTTGACACACGGTGAGCCCCCAAGAGTTCCCCCCGGACCCAAATTCAGCAAGGTCATGCCCATTTATTCTGTTTTTTCCCTGTCTTTGAAAGACTGTCTCCCGGAGAAGGTCAATTATAGATTCATGCTGGCCCAAAATCTCTGTTTCAGTGAGCTATTATTATCACTTTGTCCCATCAAGCGACCCCCCTTCGAAAATCTCTTGAAGATTGTCCGAGAAACCA
Source organism: Platanus orientalis (assembly GCA_025762735.1). Lineage (NCBI taxonomy): Eukaryota > Viridiplantae > Streptophyta > Magnoliopsida > Proteales > Platanaceae > Platanus > Platanus orientalis. Next base: position 5,831 of record JAOXJP010071301.1, read on the forward strand.
ATGGCCACGCTATCAGTTCCTGTAGCTCCAAGACCCTTAAACCTTCAATACTCTTTGACCCATCAATTTTTCATGGCAACCCCAACCAACTCCAGTGATAATTCCAGTCAAGATTTCTCACTTACTAAAAATAGGGTTTCGAGTGCGATTTCCTGCTTGGGTGTTGGTTTTTAGAATGGTTTGAGCCTATGTCTCGCAAAACCTAAGGGTCACCTTTTATTTGAAGATCTCAGAGACCAATTTAGCCATTTAATCCTTCCAGTAATTATTTGAGAGATTTTGAGGTCAATAAAGCCCCGATTTCCCCAACTTACACTTATCGTAATTCATTTTCAGCTGATGCAATGCGACCAAAACATCCAAGACTTCAAAAGCGTACTTTGAGTTTGTGTGTTTTCGAACACAGGAACCCAAAAGTTAAGGTTGCACTATAAAGGGACTTTTTCCCCTAAAATTTCTTTATTAGATAATGAAGCACTAATAACTTTTTTTCTTCTAGCTCATTAGTGCTCATAAATATTATTCACACTAAAAGACAAACATTTTAACCCATGAATTACAAATATCTATAAGATTCATCTTCATCCCCTTATTTAGCACAACCCATCTCATCCCTTGATTGCTCACAATCAATCAAAGGTGATAGATGACAAACCAAGTATCATTTTCCACCCTTGATTTTCCTAAACCTTGTGCACCCCTATGTACCCTCTCTAAGATCACTCACATGAATTACAAATATCTATAAGATTCATCTCTATCCCCTCATTTAGCACAACCTGTCTCATCCCTCGGTTGCTCTCAACCAATAGGAGAAGTGCCTTGACCTCCACACCTTCTAATCTCAGCCCTAGACTTCTCACTTATTTACTCACCTTCTAATCTTGGCCCTCGGTTGCTCTCAACCAATGAGAAGTGCCTTGGCCTTTACACCTTCTAATCTCAGCCCTAGACTTCTCACTTATCTACTCACCTTCTCATCTTTGCCCTTAGTTTCCCTCAACCAATGAGAGAAGTGCCTTGGCCTCCACACTTTCTAATCTCAGCCCTAGACTTTTCACTTATCCATTCACCTTCTAATCTCAACCAATGGGAGAGATGTCTTGGCCTCCACACCTTCTAATCTTGGCCCTTGATCTCCCAAAGCTTGAGGATTGATCCTAGCCCTTCAACAACACTCCCAACTTCTATAAATAGCCCCAATTTCGTGCTAAAATATGACGATTTCTTCAAGAAAAATCTGAAGGAAAGAAAGAGAAGAAAGAAGAGGAAGAGCCTTAAGCAATAAACCATTTTCCTAATCCTTGGAAGAGGTAACCCTAAACCCCCTTTTTCCTTTATGATGGTAAGTTAGATTCAATCATTTAATTTTCATCTGTTTCACATACTGCTATAATGTGCAATACATACCCCATGACTGCCTCTTGAAAGAGGCCACACAATCCCAAATTTTTATGGTATACTCCTGGATAGGTAGCCTACATATATAAAAAATTTCATGATTTCAGATTAGTCCCCCCAAATCTGAACTAAAAACCGTTTTTTTGTGTTCCATCTTTACCCACCTGCAATGCAGAATTTTTTGTGATTTTTGTAATTCGAGTTTTGCTCTTAAATTTTTACACAATACTCTCGAAAGGGTTCCCTACTTCCATTTAAATTTTCAGAATTTTTAAACCCCTATAAGGGGCCCAAATGGACCAAAAACAAAGCTATTGGATTTTTGTCCAATCAAAAACACCTAAATTTACTACCTAAAATTCAGGCGTTTTGCACTTTCCAAAGAAACAAACCACACTCAATTTGGAGTTTTGTAGAGAGAGATATGGCCATTGAAGTATGGGTTATCCAAAAATACCTGAATTTTTGTGTTGAGCAATAAGTTCAAACATTTTGTACTTTTAGTTGTCATACTCAAACCATGCAAATCATATATCATTGGAAAAATCTCTCTCAACTTTCCAAAGAGACAAACCACACTCAATTTGAAGTTTCGAGAGAGAGATATGACCATTGGAGTGCGAGCTATCTAGAAACGACTAAATTTTAAATTTCAGGCGTTGGACAACAAGTGCAAGCGTTTTTTACTTTCAAGCGTTAGACTCAAACCATGCAAATCATATATCATTGGAAAAATCTCTCTCTTAGCTTTCCAATAAGATAAACACCCAATTATAAATTTTGTGAAGAGATATAGCCATTTCAGTATAGGTAGTCCAATTAAAATTCAGGCGTTGAAGCCAATTTCAGCCATTTTGATTTCCAGCTATTCCCAATTATGAATTTTTTGGAGAAATATGGTCATTTGAGTGTGGGTTGTCTAGAATTGATGTCTAACTTGCATATTAAAATTCAGGCGTTGAAGCCAATTTCAGGCATTTTGATTTTCAGCTTATCTTCATGCTCCAACTCTTGTTTATCAATCTTTTTATGTTATGTCTAAGATTATTTCATTTCATATGATCGCATACTTCTCTGTCATGTTTCCTTTTAAGTTTTACATGTATATATGTATATATGTATGTATGTATGCATGTGCATGGACTAAAGGACACACCACTGTAAGTACATCTTCCAATTACGAAACCAACCCTAGTAAGGTTAAACCATATACTTGTAAGTCCCAAGTGTATCCAATACCTGAATTTTACCTGGGGAACAACGTTGGTGCCGTGGTTGCTACATTCACACGGTCAGGTTGAGTAACCTTACCCAATCACTACCTTTTAACTCTTCATGACCTTTTACAGTCTCCATCTTGTTCACTGTTGAGATACAACACATGGAGGGTAGTATTGGCAGAAATATATATACATGTATATATATGGTATACCATATATTATGGTATACCATCTTTCTCCCTAATACAAAAATAAAAATATTTCATGTGTGAAGAGAACACACGATTCCCTAATTTCTTTCTTTATTTTTCTCCCGCTTCTTCTTCTTCTTCTTTTTCTTCTTCTTCTTCTTTTCACTCATTTTTCTCTCAAGATTCAAGTTGGCATCGAAGGTAAACACCAGGATCAATCGCCGTTAAAAATTGACGCACACTGACGTCAACATGTCCGCATAACACTAGAACCCTAAACCTTAGGGTTTCGAATCGTCTTGAATTTAGAAGATTTATGGTGATTTATTTAACAAGGTACAATAGTCTTTCGAAGGTTTTTCTTGGAGTTGGACGCAAAGCTCAAAAACAACAAAATCGTTCGATCCGATCACACCGAAAGATTTTTGTTGAGTTTGTTTGCACAAACCAGGTCGTTTTTGAGTAAAGAGGTTGTGGGATCTTGTCCCACGCAATTTGGTTAACTTTTGGGAAGTCGGTGGATGAATTTCGACTCCTAGGTTCCTACCAGACAACTTTTTTTTGCCATAATTTGATTTTTTACTCAAAAATTCAAAAATTCCCAAAAAAAATGTTGTTGCCTTCTATGGTGAACACTCTTGTGCTCATTGACACAAACTTGCTCTCCTCATGAGTTTTTTGAAGTGGTTGAGACGTGTTATAGTGTCTGTAGGCTTCCTGGTTGTGTCTGGTTTGGCAGTGTTCCTTATGGGTCATTGCAATGTTTGTTTTTTACCTATGTAGCTCGTGTTGTGCCTGTGTGTAGTGTTGGTGGAGTCTTATTTTGGACTACATCATATCAGCCGAAAAGCAAAAGTCAAGCCAGACCACTGGGGAGTTGAGCTATAATGACTTGGGAAGTTATCTTGTTCTTGGGGACTCTTCGCATGTGCTGACCACCATTATTAAGTTTGATGGTACCAATTACCTTGGTCAAAATCTGCACTTATTTACATTCAAAGCAAGGACAAAGAAGAATGCTTAACAGGTGAAATAGAGGTTCCTTCCAAGGAGGACCCAAAGTACCGAAAGTGGAAAACCAAAAATGCTATAGTTAAGAGATGGTTGTTGAGTTCAATGAAGTCAGAAATCAATGATCACTACCTCTTCTTAGACACAACCCATCAGATTTGGGAGTCTTTATCTAAGACTTATTCAGAGAATGGTCATGCAGCCAAAGTGTATGAACTCCGATAGAAAATTGCTCAATTCAAACAAGGCAACCAGCCCTTAGCCATTTATCATTATACCACTTATCGCCCTATCTCTCCAAAGGATGCCACAATGTACAATAAACATGTTGAGAAGATCCAAGTGTTTCAGTTTCTCACAGGTCTAAGTTCTGAGTATGAGCAAATCAGAGCCTAAATCCTAAATATGAATTCATCATCCTTAAATGAGATGTATACCCATATTCACAAAGAAAATGGCCGACACTCTGCAGTGGAGAAATCAACCTTTATATCAACCTCTAGTTGAAGTGGTCATGGGGGTTCCTTACATGTAGTCGAGGTGGGCGCTTTGGTACCTCTGATGATTGTGATTGCCTTAAGTGTGAGCATTATGGTAGATCCAGACATACTAAGGACTAGTATTGGGATTTACATGGACGCCCACATGATCTTCCTCCACGTCTGCACCAACGAAGTGGATCTAACACAATGAGGTGGAGGTCAATTTGGTGGTAATCGACCTAGTGCTTATTCAGTCACTTCCATGCCCTCAGAGCTAGTTACTCCTACATCTGCTTCCATACCAAAGGGTCATCTATCCAGAGAGGAAATTGAGGCCTTCCGGTGTTTCTCAGCTTGATACTTCAGTTGCCCCTACCTCATCGTTTGTGGTTTCAGCCCCTACCTCCTCGTTTGTGGTTTCAGCTTCATGTACCTTTGCATCAACCTTATACGCTTCTGTTTCTCTCTTACAAGACTCTTGGATCATTGATTCAGGGGCCTTCCACCACATGACTGGTATGTCCTCCTTCTTTAAATCTTACCGTGTAAGTTCCGAGAAAGACAGTCCGTATTGCAGATGGTACCTATTCTTCTATTGCTAGACATGGTGACATCCCTGCTACTTCTTTGTTATTGGCTTACGTTCTTCATATACCTAATTTCGCCTTAAACTTGTTATCCATTAGCCATCTTACCAAGAGTCTTAACTATAGTGTCATTTTCTTTCCTTCCTATTGTGTGTTTCAGGACTTGAAGACAAAGACGACTATTGGTATGGGGTATGAGAAGGATGGTCTTTATCTTCCGAATTCATCATCTCAGTCATCCATCGCATCTTTAACAATAAAGGACATCTCTCCCACCACTACAGATAAGTTGTTCCAGTGGCATCATCGTCTTGGCCACCCTTCTTTTTCTTTGTTAGGGAAACATTTTCCCAAATTTCAGTTCTTTTCCAATAATGTTCATTGTGAACCTTGTCAGTTGGCAAAACACTGTCATTCAGTTTATCCCTTTAGTAATAATAGAAGTGTACCTTGCTTTTCTATTGTTCATTTTGATGTGTGGGGACCTTCTCCTGTTACTTTTTTGTATGGTTTTCACAAAATAACCAGAATCCTCATGTACTCATTCCAAAGTCTTCTTCGGATTCGATTCCTGAAACAGGTAACATGTCTCTCCCTTCTAAGGTTGATGATTTTGACATACCTATTGTTTTGCGAAAAGGTGTTAGTTAGATCATGTACTCAACATCCTATATCGAACTTTGTTTCTTATCATACTTTATCATCTTCCTTCCGAAACTATGTTGTTTCTTTATCATCAGTTACCATTCCTCACCAAGTATCTGAAGCTTAGCACAGCCACAATGGCAAACTGCTATAGAGAAGAAAATGAAAGCTCTAGAAAAGAACCAGACATGGGAATTGGTTAACCTCATAAAAGAAAAGATGACAGTTAGATGTAAGTGGGTGTTTATTGTGAAGCATAAACCTGATGGATCAGTTGATAAGTACAAGGCACGTCTAGTTGCAAAGGGATACACAAACATTTGGCATTGATTATCAGGAAACCTTTGCTCCAGTGGCAAAGATGAATTCAGTACGAGTTCTAATCTCCCGGGCTGCAAATCAAGGATGGCCCTTGTTCTAGTTTGATGTGAAGAATGCATTTTTACATGTAGATCTGGAAGAGGAGGTCTACATGGATACACCACCTGGATTTCAAATGCCAGGAGCAGAAGGTAAAGTGTGTAGGCTAAAGAGGGCACTTTATGTCTTAAAAAAGTTGCCAAGAACATGGTTTGAAAGGTTCCAGACAGCAATGGTTACAAACAGGTATAGACAGCACCAAGCGGATCATACATTGTTTATAAAAAGAAAAGGTAGAAAGATGACAACTCTTATTGTGTATGTTGTGTATGTTGATGATATTGTGGTAACAGGAAATGATGAGTGGAAGTAGCTCATCTTAAAAGCAGCTTGGTAAGGGAATTTGAGATTAAGAATCCGAGTTCCCTCAAGTACTTTCTAGGGATTGAAGTAACTAAGATCTCGACAAGGAATCTTTCTATGTCAAAGGAAATAAGTTCTTAATCTGTTGAAAGACTTGGGAATGATGGGATGTAAACCATGTGCTACCCCTATTGAAGTGAATCATTGGCTGAAAGAATGTGACAATGAGAGGTTAATTGATGTAAGTAGATATCACCGACCTGTTGGACGTCTTATCTACCTATCGTTAACCAGACCTGATATAACACATGCAGTGGGTGTGATTAGTCAGTTTATGCATGCCCTTCCTCAAGCTCACATGGAAGCCATATACAGAGTTCTGAAATACCTAAAGGGGTGCCCAAGGAAAGAAATTATGTATAAGAAATTCGATCATCAGAGAGTAACTGTAGCAACATACACTAATGCAGATTGGGCAAAATTATTGACTGACCGAAAGTCCACCTCAGGGTACTGTTCCTTTGTTTGGGGAAATCTTGTTACGTGGCACAATAAGAAACAATCCATGGTGGTAAGGTCTAGTGCTGAAGCAGAGTTTCGCTTTATGGCCAACAGGATTTATGAACTCCTATGGTTAAGGAAGTTACATGATGAATTGGGGTTTCTTGTGATGGGTCCTATGACCTCTTCTGTGACAATAAGGCAGCTATCTGTTGTGCACATGATCCGGTCCAACATAATAGAACAAAGCATGTGGAGATTGATCAGCACTTCATCAAAGATCATATCAAGTCCGATCATATTTGCATTTTTTCGTTCAGACAAAGTATTAACTTGCGGACATCTTTACGAAGGGTCTACATAGTGCTCAGTTTTCATATATTGTAGACAAGCTGGGAATGATAGATATCTATTCACCAGCTTGAGGGGGAGTGTTGAAATACAATACATGGAGGGTAGTATTGGCATAAGTATATATACATATGCATGTATGGTATACCATCTCTCTCTCTCTAATGCAAAAATAAAAATATTTCGTGTGTGAAGAGGTAACACATGATTCCCTAATTTCTTTATCTATTTTTCTCCCTCAGCTTCTTCTTCTTTTACTCACTCATCTTTCTCTCAAGATTCAAGCTTTAAGACCAAAAGACCCTAAGACTTGGCCATAGCCCAATCATGTCCTTAAAATACATCCATATTGGTATAACATAGTCTCAACCCCCACTTCACTAACTTGATCACATGTTTCAATAGCGAGTACTCTGTAAGTATATGAATAAACTAAAATGAACCTACCCTAAATCACTCTTACAGTCAAATATATTTGAGTACTAAGACTTGCATACACAACAAACCCCTAGAACTACATGCAGTTTGATCCCGATAAAACGCTAGGAACCTGAACCACACAAGATCGGGTATATAGACAGCTTGAGACTATGTCTCAAGTGCAACGATAGTGATCACACCACAGGGGGGTCCATACTAGTAACTTTACATTTAACAGGCACACAACCCTATGGCACTTTTCATTCTACGAGAAGCCACCCTAAAAACGTTGGTGGTTGGGATGCCTAACACCTTCCTCAACTGCAATAAAACAGCTTACCCTACTCTTTGAACAACCAAACCAGTACTAGGAATTAACCCTCTAGACCTTAGGGTCTACACTTCCCTTCTCGTAGAAAGGAAGCCGATGTCCAACTTCATCGAAAAAACTTGAGTTGGTGGCGACTCTCAAAAAGCCTGGCATTAACCAGCCACGTGATCAAGACTCAAGATCCCCCTAATGAACCATCATTTTCCTCAATTAAACACCAAATAGACACTAAAGATTCTACAACCGGCAAAATAGGGGCAAGATCCGAAAGGGGACATGAAAGAGGTGCGAGCCTCTCCCTGTTTTTCCTGATGCCCACAACAAGTCTATCTTCATTGTTTTCTTCCTATTCTATTTATTTTGGTCATGACAAGGTACGAGCAGTTGATGGAACATTATCTTCCATTTTTAGAAAAAGAAGTATTAATGTTTCACTTACTATAACCCTATCATCAGTCCGTCATGTCCCAAAATTTGCAACCAATCTGTTTTCCATTAGTCGTATTACTCGTGACTTGAATTGTTTGGTTACCTTTTTTCCTTCTCACTGTGTTTTTCATGATCTGGATTCAAAGCAAACGATTGGGAGTAGGCATGTGGTTGATGGCCTCTATCTCCTTGATGCAGAAGTGTATTCCCCTTCATCTATCGCATGTCTAAGTAATAGTAGTAGTAATGTGAGTAATAAAGACCGATTAATGCATTGGCATAATCGGTTGGGTCATTTGTCTGTGTCTTCTATAAAACTTTTGTTTCCAAGCTTGTTTTTGTCTAGAAATGAGTCTGAACTCAATTGTGAAATTTGTCAGCTATCCAAGCATGTTCGAAACAATTATCCTCTTAGTAATAATAAAAGTTATATTCTATTTCCTTTGGTTCATTCTGATGTCTGGGGACCTTCCCCCACTACTTCGCTCTTTGGTTTTCATTACTTTGTTACATTTGTAGATGATTTTTCACATGCACATGGATAAATTTGATTAAGACAAAAGGGGAGGTTACCTTTATATTCCAAAACTTTCATAAAATGGTTTAGACTCAACTTGATACATCCATCAATGTTTTACGTTCTGATAATAGGGGAGTACATTTCTTCTCAATTACAAAAATATTTAGCAGACTATGGTATTGAATATCAGACCACTTGTGTAGGCACTTCGCAACAAAACAGAGTTGTTGAACGCAAGAATAGGCACCTGTTGGAAGTTACCCAAGATCTTCCTTTTGATATGAATGTTCCAAAAACTTTTTGGTCTGACGCTCTTCTTACTGTTGTCTACCTTATAAATCGTATGCCTTTCCGGGACCTTAATTTCAAGTCACCCAATACTATTTTATGTCCAAAGAATCCACTCTATTGTTCCCCCTATAGTCTTTAGGGGTGTCTTTTACGTTCATATACAAAAGGATGATAGATCTAAACTTGATCCTCGCTCTGTAAAATGCATTTTTATGAAATATCCTTCCACTCAAAAAGCCTACAAGTGTTACAACCCAAAGTCAGGAAAAAGATTTGTTTCAATGGATGTCACCTTTTTTAGTCTAAACCATTTTTTTCCTCTTCCAGGGCCTCTCTTTAGGGGGGGGGGGGGGGGA
>JAOXJP010071312.1:0-15289 GCA_025762735.1 Platanus orientalis
AAAAGTGAAATGATACTTCCCCTCTGTCTTGTCTCACGACGTCGCACAAAGAGGGTCGGCACAGGTGATATTCCCCCTGCAAAAAGTGTATGACCCTACCCACTTTTATGTCTGTGGCTCACATCTGTGCACCATAAGGTGAAGAGGATACAAGTCTCTTTGTTAGGACTGTCTAGCCTAATAGGCTCACACGTTACCATGAAAAGGAGGTCAGACAGGAACCAAACTGCCTCTGTTTGGGTCTCATATCCTCTGTGCCACCCCCCTTGTGTGACGTTATGAGCTGAGACACAAGGGGGATATCATTTCACTTTTTGGAGATGTCACATCACCCCCCAAAAGTGCAATGATACTTCCCCTCTGTCTCAGCTCAAGAAGTCGCACAAAGGGGGGCGTTTCAGAGGATACTACCCCCTTTGTTTGGTGATGTGTCAACCTGTTAGACTTGAGCAGATTCTCTGCAATGCTCCATGAGGCAAGACACAAGGGAGTGGGACCCATTCACTTTTAGAGGTGATGGGACATCCCAAAAATGGATGGGTCTCACCCCCCTTGTGTTTTGTCTCATAGGGTGTCGCGGAGGATATGGAACCCTGTAATACCAAACAGGTCCTAATAAGCCGGACAGGATCCCTCCCTGCGGCATAATTGAACTCGCGATCGAATCGTCGTGCATAACATGCTGACGTAAACAAGATGTTTTTTGACAGACAGTCTGTAAAGGTATTTTACCAATAAATAAATAATGATAAATCTATAGGTAATGAGTTCGGGTCATCTCCATCAGATTACTTAATCTCATAAATAAAATGAGCCTATTTTAGTAAATAAACTATCAATGCATCCGTACAAGTTCTATGTTCAATGAAATAGGGCTGTATTTGTTTAAAAAGTTTTTTTCATCCACTTGACTATATAAGATAAAAAGCATAATATTTCGAATTTTTTAATAAAATTATGTGTGGATTCATTTGATAAAATATTTTGTAATAAAAATATATTAAAAAAATATTAACCGTTAGTGAAATCATAACCTAAGCAAATGAATCCATGTAGAAGAGGGGTTAATCTAAAGGGTGTTAATTCATACACAAATAAATAAATAAAAAAGGAGGGGTTATTAATAGGGTTGCACATAAGATTGGGCCTTTGTACACAAATAAATAAATAAAGGATGGGGTGTTAAATAGGGCTGCACATAAGATTTGGCCATCCCAAGCCTGCCTGACCCATATTGGAAATGGTCAAAAAAATATTTAGACCAAGCTTAGGGCTGATAGGTCTTGAGCCTAATATAAAACCTATATTTAAAGCTTGGCCTGGTCCAATCCTACCAAAGTTTAAGCTTGAGGAGGTCCAAGTCCCAATTTTTATGCTGAGCTTAAAAATTAAAATACATATTCACGGGCCCTACCTTGTGCCTACTAAGTTCTAACCCGTGTGATTTGAATTAAGATAAAAATATATTAGCAAAAAGTAATAGATACACAATTCATTCATTTGATTGGATTAATTTATGGCAATAAAGAATCCCTTTAATCATTTTCGGAAAGTTGTCTATAGAGTATTGCATTTTTGCCTATCGGTTTGCTAAGTACGTTATGATCCTTTCGTGGAAGTCTAGATTACTTTTCACTGCTTTGTATTTAAAGCAGGTTTCCACCATACAACAAAAATATTATGGTGGGATTAAGGAAAGTCCATCTTTATTTCCAGTTATGGTATCGTTGATGACATCAGGACTGTCTCGCATCATTCCATCGTTTCACCGTGAGGTGATCCTAAGGCCTGATGATAGGGCAGATGTTGTAGGCCAGGGGATTCTGTTGGTGGAGGAGTCCACCGGGGCAGGCCAATAAAATCGACCATAGATAGGAATTGGTCTAGTGACTAAGGAAAGGGTTGAGTAGTATCCATTGATCAACTCAAGTCTCCGGGAGGGAATTCATGAGAGGAAGACATTCAGAAGGGATTCAATCAAATGTTATCCCGTAAGGAATTTTCTATCTGGTTTGGACCAGGTATTAATTCAAGGTTTCAAATACTCTCTAGATTTCAACAAGATTGGAATTGATTTGCCCATCTGGTTCCATCCTTTTCTCTTAGCCCTTCTCTTGCTTGCCCCTTCTCTTTGATCTTTACCGCTCTTCTGGTCTGTAAAGCCTAGGACCCTAAATCAAATCAAGTCCTCTATCCAGCGCTACTGCTGGTTGATACTCCTCATCATATCTCTTTGCCGGTCCCTTCTAATGGTGGGAGAGTGGATTGTATGCGATCCTCTTATCATCTGCTCCTCTCTGCACCTGTCAGGGGGAGGGCACATCAGTGCCAACAAGTGAAATGCACCCCCCAAAAAGTGAAAATCACTTGTCGGTGAAATGCACCCCCCAAAAAGTGAAAATCATTTGTCGGTGAACTCCCCTTAACAGGGTGCAGAGAGGAGCTGATACAATCCACTCTCAATGGTGGAGAGAGGAGGAAGAAAATTTATGAGAGAATGAAAAATTGAAATTACAAATTTAAAGAAATGAATGTTTTAGGAGAGGAAATGGTGGAAACCTTTTATAGGGAAGATAGATAAGAGAAAATATTGGGAGGAGGAAATAGTTGGAGAGAAAGGGCTTGGATTACATATGAATGAAGTTTGTACCGATGCATTCGAACAACACCAAGGGGCTGACACATCCATTCCGAAAAGTGACTTACACTTTTTGGGGGCTGCTTATCACTTTTCAGTGCTGATGTGTCCACCCCTGGCACCATTATGATGCATCAGTACGAATTTCATTCGTACCTAATCTTTTCTGAGAGAGACATTAGGGATTAGGTTTACGATGGTGTGTGTGTGTGTATATATATATATGATTTAGGTAGAGAGAATTTTAGGAGATGAGTGAGGGGGTCATGTTAAAGTATTATCTTTGTTTTTTTTTAAGTGTTTGCTGGCGACAAAAAAGTCGCTATATAAAAAACAGTTCAAGTTTAAGATTGTTCAAGAGGTTTTAGAGGGTGTTACAAAAAATAAAATAATATATATATGGTCTGTCCAAAAGCCTGATAATATAACTAGGGCCTGGACCTAAATTAAGTTTCTAAAAATGTTCGGATCCAAATCTGGCCCAAGCCCCAAATTACTATAGTGGGGTCTGACCCGAGCCCGGCCATGCACACCTCAAAAATATATAAATACATGGTACACAAGTACCATGTCTTTACCAAAACCCCCCTTTGCATGCATCGTGTCACATATTGCACTGGTACTCCGTACTTGGTTATTTCTCTCTAGTCAGATTGGGAATGAATCGAATTCATGGTTAACTTCATCTTTGTGGCTTGATTTGGTAAAAGGATTGGAAAGAGCTAACAGATGCGTGCAGTCTAAGTAGATATCCGCCAAATGATAGTTAGGGATGAATCAATAACGTGAGCCAGTTCCTACTTCAGTGTGGACAAGCAGGGGAAAAAGGCATTATCAAAAGATGTGCAAGTTGTAAAAAATATGTGGGGTTTTTGACAACATATATGGATACTTTATCCTTATGTATTTACTAATAATCAGATCCTCTCCTGTGCACAAGATTTCTTGTGACCAGGTCCATAATTTTGTATGGCGAATATTGGGTCCGATAGTCTACGCTTGGATAGAAACGACACCTTGAGACAACCATTTTGGTTACTTAGTTCAATCATATCAAATAGAATGTTGCCCAAGGAATTAGAGTGGCGTGGACAAAGTCAAGAAGTGCTTCTAGAGTGTTGTGTGAGCTAAACATTAACAAATTGAAATAGAAATTTTATAAGATGACTATAATACTGATCATGCTACTGTACAGAGAAAATTGTTGGACAATGAAGAAGCAACATATAAAATATAATGAGTGTAGTTTTTTTTATTTTTTTTATTTAAGAATATATAGGTGAGGATATTTAGATGGATGAGTGACCAGGTAGAAAAAAAAGTGTTCTCATGATCCTTTCCAGACTGTTAAAGTTCATATATTGTTAAGAAGATTACGTATGGCAAATAAAATAAACAAAACTGAACATGTGCAGTTTAATTTGTTGATTTCTTTGGATGGAGAATGATTGTCTGTTTTGCGACAGACCTCTATTAACACATGATGTCTTTTATTGACAACCTAGTTTTTCAACTGAATACTTTTTTGGACCCTTTGACCCCCAAAACAACACATGTCTGTTTATAATTCACCCTATACACTTCAGAAGCATTTTTATCACAACATTTGCTTCGCTTTTGGATAATATATGTGTTGGCCACCAAAGATAATTGCTCGAAAAAGTGAACTCAGATGGTTCAGATCAGTGTAGAACCACATTTGTGAAGTCTGTCTCATCGTAACATATGTTTACTAGTGCTGCCTTAATACCAAATTAGTTTTGTACTTGTTGCTTTCAGTAAGGCAGCATTTGGATTTGATGAATTGTAATCACTTATAGCTTGTTTGGTAGCCACCTGTAATGTAATAATTTAATTTAAATTTCGAATGCATATGTAGCCCTAAGATGATAGATCGTACACTGGATTTGTTAAATAATTAGAAATGAAGTTGATGATGGAGCATATGGACCGGTTGGCTGAGCTGATTAACCGGGTGACCCCCCTGGTCCATCTGCGATTCCATCCAATTCGTTCAAAAACCCAATATAGGTTCAAATGATGGGTCTAGTTTACCGACTGACCCCCCAGAGAAGTGGATTTGCCAACCAACCCTCCAGAGAAGTGGATTTCCGACCGACCTACCAGAGAAGTAGAATTCCGACCAACCATCATTGTCGCTCCACAGACTCATCGACATAAACGATTAGGGGATAACTACCTACTGCTTTTGAAACAACGGATGAACAACGATACCCGAGCTGACTGCAAGTAAGACAAAAGCGGTTACGAGACGCAGAATATCACAGGGCAGCGACCAACCCAACACGGACACTTGTACCACTCCTCCACTTGCCTGTAAGCAACTCGAAGAATATTTGAGTGAGGAAGAAACGAGATAAAAAAGGAGAAAACCCCAGAAGAAGGAGTAAGTATGATCAATCACTCCGAATAGTGAGAAAAAAGGAGAATTTTGTGAGCTTTCCAGTCCCTGACTTGGGTGTTAGAGAGGTGTAGGTCGGCGCCACACCGACGCCATTTCCTGCTTATGTACAGGTACCATCTAGATTCCATATCGAGGGACATTGAAAAACCATTAGAATGATCTGCTCCTCAGCATCATCAGTTGGCGCCGTATGTGGGAACGAATGAAGTTTCTGGCAAGATAAAGGTCTTATGGTAGAAACTCGATCTGGAAGAATGGAAGCTCGTTCGAATGCATCGTCCAAGAATGATTCAGGAAGAGAAGAAGTCGAGGCAACCTGAATTGTAAACCTGAAGCAAAAGTTGCAAGACCGCCACCGCAACATGGAGAGAATGACACAGCAAAACCAGGAGTTGAGTCGTAGGTTCATGAAACGAATGGAACATCTGCACTCCAGCAATGAAGAGACCCAGGACGGTATGCATTATGGACCAAGGGTGGAAGAACTTAGAAGGGAGAGGGAAGATGACAGCCAGGGTCTAGGAGCCTCAGCGTCACAACATACCAATGACGTGCGTGTGGGAACCATCGTCGAACAAGAGAACCGCATTCGGAAGATGCAGGACCAGTTGAACATGGTAATAGAAGCTATTCGTGGCAAAACCCCTTCTACGGTAGAAGCACTGGTGCAGAAGACGGATCACCCCTTCTCCATGACGATTATGTCACATTCTTTCCCCAAGAAGTTCAAAATTCCCCTAATGAAGCCATTTGATGGAAGCAAGGATCCGTTCGATCATCTCGAGACTTACAAAACCTTGATGCTCCTACACAATTATTCAGATGGGATCATATGCATGGCTTTTCCGGCAACTCTGAAGGGTTCAGCACAAAAATGGTTTAATAGCCTTCAACCCAACAGCATCAATTCCTTCTTTAAATTGAGCCAGTTATTTCTGGGTCATTTCATAAGGGGAAGATGTTATCGCAGGCCGGCCACTTATCTGCTCAATGTTAAATAGGCAAAGGGAGAATCATTAAGGGACTATGTCTCTCTTTTCAACCAGGAGGTGATACAAGTAGATGATGCCGATGAAAAGGTTGTGCTCACCGCCTTCATGGGTGGGCTATTGTCCACAAAATTCCTATTCTCTCTTTCGAAGTCTCCTCCGAGCAATATGGCCTAGTTGATGTTGAGGGCTCAAAAGCATATGAACGCTAAGGATGCAATGGCAGCAAGAAGTAACCAAAGGAATGAGCTCCGTGAACTGTCAAAGAGAAAAAGGGACAAGCAACCAAAAACGGTCGAAGCTGAGGCAAGGGCGAGAGACAATGCGAACCAGGTGACACGACATAGGGATGCATGTGTCAGCTCGTAGAACACAGACATATACCCCACTCAATTCCCCATTAGAACAGGTGTTCATGTATGTACAGGACAACCCTTCCTTAAAGTGGCCTGAAAAGCTCAAGACCCCCCAGAGAAAAGATCCCAGAATAAATATTGTCGGTTCCACCACGACCATGGCCACAACACGGAAGAATGCATCGACCTAAGAAAGCAAGTAGAAGCACTTGTCTGAAAAGGAAGATTAAGGAGCTTTGTAACAGGCCACCCACGGACATCACCAAAAAAGGTAGAGGAGTCACCCAGCCAAAGGAATACTGGACCCGAGCTGCTGCAAGAAATAAAGGTCATCGTTGGTGGCTCGACCGGAGGTGGCGAGTTGTCGTTAGCTCAGAAGGCGCATGCTCGTGCAATAAAAGCTTCACAAGGGGAAGTCTATTCGACCGAGAAACCAAGGAAATGCCCTTGAACCTGGCAGGAGAATATCACGTTTACTGAAGAAGATTCAAGAGGGGTGCATCATCCCCATGATGACGCCTTGGTGGTCACATTGATTATAGCCAACCACCAAACCCGAAGGATACTGATAGATAATGGCAGTTCGGCAGATATCCTGCACTCGTCTACTTTTGAGAAAATGGGAATCAGAAAGGAGAAAATCCAACCGACTACAGCACCATTGATTGGCTTCACCGGAGATAAATTATATCCCGTTGGGACCATTACGCTACTTGTGACAGTCGGAGCCAGCCCCCACCAGGTGACCAAGGTAGTTGACTTCTTGATTGTGGATTATCCCTCGGCTTATAACGCCATCATAGGAAGGCCGACACTTAACAAGATGAAGGTTATCACCTCAATTTATCACTTGTTAATGCACTTTCCGACCAAGGAGGGAGTCGGAGAAGTTAGAGGAGATCAGACGATGGCCCAAGAATGCAATGTAGCATCTCTAAAAGGAAAAGAGTCAAAGGAAGCCCTCATTATTAAATACATGGAGGACAGAGACAATAGTCAATTAAAACAAGCTGGGTCAGCGGATGACTTAGAAGAGCTCAGCGTCGACCCCAACCATCCTGAACGGGTGGTGCATGTCGGGAGGATACTTCTGGAAGAGTTCAAACTCTACCTACAAAACCTCTTGATGGCCTATAGGGATGCCTTCACTTGGATGCATGCGAACATGCCAGGAATCGACCCAAGAGTAATCACACATAAACTAAGTGTCAAACCCTTGACAAGACTGGTCAGACAAAAAAAAGAACATTCATAGCCGACAGGAATTAAGCTATTGTAGAAGAGGTGGAGAAACTACTAAAAGCAGGGTTCATACGGGAGGTCGTCTACCCCAATTGGGTCGCCAACGTGGTATTAGTAAAGAAGAATAATGGGAAGTGGAGAATGTGTGTAAACTTCACTGACCTTAATAAGGCGTGCCCCAGAGACAATTTTCCAGTACCAAGGATAGATGCACTAGTTGATTCTACCTCTGGCCATGCCCTACTCAGCTTTATGGACGCGTTCTCAAGCTATAACCAGATACAGATGGAGAAAGGAGATCATGAGAAAATGTCCTTCATAACCAACCGAGGGACTTATTGTTATGAAGTCATGCCGTTCGGGTTAAAAAATGCAGGAGCTACTTATCAGAGGTTGGTGAATAAAATATTTAAGGCCCAGATTGGAAGGAATGTTGAATTCTACATGGATGATATGCTTGTTAAAAGCATGGAAGCCGAGAAGCACGTGAATCACCTGAAAGAAACCCTTAAAACACTAAGGAAGTTTCGAATGAAGCTCCGCCCGGCCAAGTGTGCCTTCGGGGTGTCGACGGGCAAGTTTTTAGAGTTCATGGTCTCCCATAAGGGAATAGAGGCCAACCCAAAGAAAGTTGACGCAATCTTGAACATGAAGTCACTGTAGACCGCGAAAGACATCTAGTGCCTAGCGGGAAGGGTGGCTGCCCTCAACCGATTCATTTCAAGGTCAATAGACATATGTTTCCCTTTCTTTCGCCTTCTAAAGAAAGGATTTGAGTGGACAGAGGAGGCCGAGCGTTCATTTCAGGACCTCAAAGGGCACTTGGCGAATTTACTAACCCTCGGACAAGCAACTCCGGGAGAAGATTTATATTTATATCTGGCAGTGTCCGAGGAAGCTGTGAGATCAATCTTGGTAAGAGACGAACACAGTCAAGTCCTGGTCTACTATACTAGTAGAGCCCTCTATGAAGCAGAACTGAGATATCCACCTCTAGAAAAACTGGAATTCGCTCTGATAACAACAGCAAGAAAACCCAGGCCCTACTTCTAAGCTCACCAAGTCGTGGTGCTAACAAACTAACCATCGAGAGTTGTGTTACAAAGACTGGAAGTGTCAGGTAGATTGGTGAAATGGGTCGTAGAGTTGGGCGAATTTGATGTCTGTTACCGACCAAGAACCGCCATAAAAGGACAGGTCTTGGCAGACTTCCTGGCGGAATTAACTCCAGAGATATGCAAAGAGGTCCCCCCCCCGAGTCAGAATGGACCCTCCATATGGACGGATCGTCCATTGCCTCATCTAGTAGGGCAGGTCTTTTGCTAACTACGCCTGAAGGAATAGTGATCGAGTATGCAATTTGATTGGGGTTCAAAGCAACAAACAATGAAGCCAAGTATGAGGCCCTGATGGTTGGACTAGGCCTATCCATTTTAATAGGGGCCGCACATTTGTCCGCTTATACGGATTCCAAGCTTGTCGAGGGGAAGGTAACTGGGGAGTATGAAGCCAAGGAGGAGCGAATGAAAAAATACCTGGCTAGAGTCATTAAGCTCATGTCCCACTTCAAAACTATTAGGATTTAATATATCCTGAGGGGTCAGAATGAGCATGCCGACTGATTGGTGTAACTGGCCTCTAATGACAAGTACGTCGTGGACAACTGACTGCCAATAGGTAGACCCAATCGGCCCAGCATGGAAAATGAACCCATTATTCATGTGTGTGCGAATGAGCCAGAAGATGACTGGAGGACGCCAATTATAGAGTTTTTAAAAATGGGAGTTCTGCCACCAAACCGAGGAGAAACCCAAAAACTGAAGCTACGCACCAATCACTACACCTTAATCGACGAGCTCCTCTACAAACAAAGTTTCACCTTGCCTTACTTAAGGTGTTTGTCCCCAACCGAGGCAGATTATGTCATAAGGGAGGTCCATGAAGGGATCTGTGGAAACCATTCGGGTAGTCAGTCACTCGTTCAAAGGCTTATTAAAGCAGGATACTAGTGGCCAACGATGCAGGCTGACTCAGCAAGTCATGTGTGTAAGTGCGACAACTATCAAATATTCGCCAACATCCCCAGGCAGCCGACGAAGGAGCTCTCACCTGTCACAGGACCATGGTCTTTTGCCTAGTGGGGAATTGACATCGTAGGACCACTTCCCTTGGCGACGAGGCAACGAAAGTTCCTTGCAGTAGCGGTGGATTATTTTATAAAATGGGTTGAGGCCAAGGTACTGGCAAAAACAACCGAGTGCAACATACGTGACTTCGTTTGGATATTCATAATATGTCGATTCGGGATACCATAAGTCATCATTACCGATAATGGGAAGCAGTTTGACAATTGACATTTTTGAGAATTCTGCTCCCAGTTAGGGATCAAGAACCACTTCTCCTCCCCAGCACATCCCCAGGCTAACAGACATATAGAAGTCACCAACTGAACTATATTGAAGATCATCAAGACCAGGTTGGAGGCATCAAAGGGACATTGGGCTGATGAGCTACCAGGTGTCCTTTAGGTATATAGAACGACTCCAAGAAGTCCCACAGGGGAAACCCCCTATACCCTGGCTTTCGGCTGTGAAGCAGTAATACTAGTGGAAGTCAGGATAACAAGTCTGAGGATTCAGGAACCGCATGTTGAGGGATCTGAGAAAGAGCTATGTTTGAACCTTGACTTGTTGGAGGAAATGAGAGAGGAAGCCAATATTCGCATGGCAGCTTATCAACAAAGGATGATGAAGTATCACAAGACCTGAGTACAGCCACGATGTTTCCAGAATGGGGACCTTGTCCTCTGGAAAGTGAGCATAGCAACACATGTTCCAGGGGACGGAAAGCTAGGACCCAATGGGAAGGTCCCTACCGAGTCACCCGGATCACACGAAAAGGAACCTACTGCTTGGAGTCCATGGATGGAAAGATCCTACCCCGACCACGGAACATTGAACACTTAAAAAGGTATTACCAATAGTCATGTAATCTTTTATTCATAATAATAAAATTCGTCTATTATTGGGCATGACACAGTATTCTACTGCAATGGTCTACGATCAATGTCCTGAGTGGAGTCATAAAAATGAACTAAGTCCAGTAACTCAACCCCTTGATCTACTGCAATGGTCTACGATCAATGTCCCGAGTGGAGTCGTAAAAATGGACTAAGTCTAGTAACTTGACCCCTATGTCTACTACAATGGCCTACAATCAATGTCTCGAGTGGAGTCATAAAATGGACTAAGTCCAATAACTCGACCCCTCAGTCTACTACAACGATCTACGATCAATGTCCCGAATGGAGTAGTAAAAATGGACTGTTCAGTAACTTGAGCCCTCGGTCTACCACAACAGTCTATAATCAATGTCCCGAGTAGAGTCGTACAAATGGACTAAGTCTAGTAACTTAACCCCTCGGTCTACTACAACGGTCTACCATCAACGTCTTGAGTGGAGTCGTAAAAATGGACTAAGTCTAGTAACTCGACCCCTCAGTCTACTACAACGGTCTACAATCAATGTCCCGAGTGGAGTCGTAAAAATGGACTAAGTCCCATAATTCGACTTCTTGGTTTACTAAAACGGTTTACAATCGACATCCCGAGTGGAGTCTAATTCGACCCATCAGTCTACTACAGTGGTCTATAATTAATGTCTCGAGTAGAGTTGTAAAATGGACTAAGTCCAGTAAAACGACCCCTCTATTTGCTACGACGAACGACGATTATCGTATTGAGGGGCATCATGAAAATAGACCAATAATTTACCAAACAATTAACATATTATTCAGGAAAGAAAGAAAGAAAGTTTTAATTCACAATAGTAAAAAAAAACACAACTGAAAGTCTAGATAAAGGACCCTCGGTCCTCACAAATATATGAAAAATAGGCCCTAAAAGGTCGCATCATCTTTCTCTTTACCAGCAACAATTTCTTCGTTCGGCTCCTACACAACAGACGTCGATTCAGCGTCGGCCCTCAGCATAGAAAGGTCAAGGTCTGGATGTATCCTCAAAGCTCGGCAACGGAGAGTCTCGAAGCCACTAATAAAATACTCCGTTGTCTCATCATTGAAGGCCTCTGAAAGTATATAAGCCGTAACAGCTTCATTTGCAGCCTTTTCCTTCTCCGCCTCTTGTTGGGACCTCATCTCATCTAAAGACGCCCACAAAATGGCGGCAGTAGCTCTTTCTCCCTCGGCCTCATATCGGGCCTCATCCAGTGCAGCCTCGGCACCTTTGAGCCTCTATTCAGTCTCGGCTAATTTGTTCCTCAGAGCTTTCCCCTCGAACTCTACCTCAGACAGCTTCTCCTTGAGGTCCTTGGCGTAGCTGTCGGTGGCGAGCTGATGATTAGCAAGGGCGGTCACTTTTGTCAACACCTGCAATAAAGATGTTCAGTAAGGCAAAATGAAGGGGCCCGATCCATAGAAGATAAAAAGATGAAAGTTTACCCTCCCAACGTCAAAAAGGGTGCTCCTGGCCAAGGCTTCGGTGTTGTTAGGCCAGAGGCTTCTCAGGTCCTGTTCAAAGGTAATCGAGCGCAAATGACCGACAGCCTTAATCTCTTTAGCCAACAAAGAAGGAGCAGTTTTCTCCTTCCCCTTGGACGAGCCCTCCACATTGTACGGAGGAAGATCTTCGACGCATTCTTCGAAGGAGGGAATAGAACCTAAAGCCGCCTCCAAGTCAACAACGGAAATGGAAGGCCACACTACTGATGCGGGGGCCGGGGAAGGAGTTGGCCCAGAATAACCTTTCTCTGTCGAGCGATGTTGGGAGAACCTTGGCTTTTTTTGAGAGCTGCCAGGGTTTGACTTAGCTGCCTCTCTCTTCAAAGAAGATTTTGAGGGTATGGCAAATAGGTCTGCAAATGTAAGTGAATGACTAAAAAAATCCTAACGGATTAGAAGAGGAATCAAGCTAGGTGCCTGACCGATAGGAATAGAAGTGGAGCCAGATGTTTGATCGACCAGAACAGGAGAAAAGCCAGATATCTGACCCACTGCGAGACCTGATGACGGAAGCTCTGGGCCGAACAGATATGTGGAGAGGGACTCGAAATTCACCAACAGAAAATAATCCTAGACCAGGTGTGCAAAAGCTCGTTCCAACCTCGCGAGCTGAGTATCAGACAAGGGATGCTCGGCTAATGCTACAAAAACCAAGAATATCAGACCGACTAAATGGATAGAGAATGAGGAAGGCTAACACAACTAAGAATTACCTCTTGCATGTGGCTCACCCAATATCTTGGGAACTGTGTGGATTCGATCGTGAGACAACTCCCACGAGAGGGACTCCAAGCCATCCCCTGACGCAAAGAAAAATTTGTTTTTCCAACCTCTGTTCGACGTTGGAAGACCTGTGATTAAGGCTCAATCAAGTACCCTAGCAGTGAAGTACCACCACCCCAAGTGCATCTCCACTGCCTTGTAGCAATAGAGGAACTCGGGTATAGTGATGTGATCTTGACCGCCACTGCACGTAGGCCATAGTACCATGCAGGCGATCAGGATCCTCCACGAGTTGGGCATGACTTACCCCGGAGCTAGACGAAGGTGGGTGAAAAGCTGACGAACAAATAAAGGGATTGAGACCCGTAGACCGGCCTCTAGAGCCTACTCAAAGATGGAAACCTCACTCGGGAGACAAGAACAAGCCTACTCATAGAAGGTCGAGACCCTCAAAGTTACTGACTCAGGTATTGGGTAAACATGGCGAAAGCCCTCTAGTCGAGACCTCGACAAGGTAGAAAGGACATTCTCAATGATGTATGGCACATCGGCAAACCGACCCGACCTAAGCCGTGATGAAGGATGAGCCGAGTCAAGGGAATCAACACTAACAAGGTTCTCATCAAGGGCCATGATGGACTCTGTCGACTTGGAGGAATGATCCATTTTACCAAGGGCGTATATAATGCCCACTGAGGGACCTATCGCCTCTAAGAAATGATAGAAAATACTACCCAGAGAAGACGAGTCAAACCTTAAGGCACTAAAATCTGGAGAATCTCGATGGGTATGGAGGTAATGGCAAAAGCGAACGACGTGAAACCCAACGGGCACTCTGATAGGGTCTAGGGTAAAGTTCTAAGGACAACAACAAGAGACCAAGAATCCCATTGACAGGAAGGAAAGTGTAGGGAAAAATCTACGATGAGGAAGCGACACCAAAAACCAGATAAAAAAAGGGGGAAAGAAGAACAAACGAAAAACCAAGAAAAGGGGCAGAGCAAAGAATACCTGAACTCCTTTTTTGGTGGATGATCTTTTGAGCGCAACGCAGACATAAGCAAGGAAAATCTACCCAAGCAACACTGAAGTTAATTCAAAATGAGGTAGAAGACTAAAAAAAAAAAAATAAGGTTAGCCCTTATATATATAGCATTTGGGTTATGTCGGACCGTCAAATCGCCTTAACAATCCATAGCCATCAGATAAAAGCGCAGGTCGAGAGAAGACGGCTACCCACCCGCACTTCTTATCCCCATTAATGGCATGGGGCTCAAGGAAGCGAAGATGAAGCGTCAGCGCCTCAGTCGACTCAGCTTTGTATATTCCCCATGTCCGCTCGAACTAACGGACAAGAGGAATAGGGGGCATATGATGATGGAGCATCTAGACCCGGTTAGCTAAGCCAATTAACCTGGCGAACCCCCCCGGTCCATCCGCGGTCCCATCCAGTTCGTTCAGCAACCGAATATAGGTTCAAATGTTGGGTCCAATTTGCCGACCGACCCGCCAAAGAAGTGGATTTGCCGACCGACCCTCCAGAGAAGTGGATTTTTGACCGACCTGCCAGAGAAGTAGACTTCCGACCAACCATCATTGCCCCTCCGCAGACTTATTGACATAAACGACCAGGGGATGACTGCCTACTGCTTTCGAAACAACGGACGAACAACGATACCCGAGCTAACCCCGAGTAAGACAAAAGCGGTTACGGGACGTAGAATATCACAGGACAGCGACCAACACAACACGGACATGTGTACCACTCCTCCACTTGCCTATAACCAACTCGAAGAATATTTGAGTGAGGAAGAAACTAGATAAAAAAAGGGAAAACCCTAGAAGAAGGGGTAAGTATGATCAATCACTCCAGATAGTGAAAAAAGAGGAGAATTATGTGAATTTTCCAGTCATTGACTTAGGCGTCGGAGAGGTGTAGGTCAACGCCACACCGACGCCATTTCCTGCTTTTGTACAGGTACCATCTAGATTCCAGATCATGAGACATCGAAGGACTATCAGAGTGATCTACTCTCAGCATCATCAAAAATCATCATAGGTTTTTCTGTAAAATGAAATGACTGATGTTATCAAGCACAAATCCCTACAAATATGAATTAAATCATTACTATTCTTTTTTTTCATATGCCTTGAAAAACTCAAATGAAATGATTTCATTACGGGTGATTTCTATGGAATCGAAAACCACAGGATAAAATTCTGCAGAAATTAATTCTGCCGCTCAAAATTTGTTGTTTATGCGTGGCATGAACATAAAAAAACCAGCCATTCGGGAGTTCCCTATATCATGCTGTCCAGTTAACAAACAAAAGATGGCCATATAATCGTCTACGCCACCCCCTCTGAGTGGCGGTCCAATAATCGTCTATGCCACCC
>JAOXJP010071323.1:0-15289 GCA_025762735.1 Platanus orientalis
GAAAAAAGCCAAAGGCAGTTTTGGAATTTATGGGCCAAACCCACAAAATTAGAAACTAATTAAACACCTAAACTTGGAAACTAAGTATTACTAAAAACTTACTTTCCTAATTTAAAAACTACTGAAAACTTCAAACTTGCTGCCTAAGACATACTAAAATCAAAACCCTTTGAAAACATGAGTTTCCTAAACTCTAAAATTACTA
This sequence comes from Platanus orientalis, assembly GCA_025762735.1. Taxonomy (NCBI): domain Eukaryota; kingdom Viridiplantae; phylum Streptophyta; class Magnoliopsida; order Proteales; family Platanaceae; genus Platanus; species Platanus orientalis. The sequence goes on from JAOXJP010071323.1 coordinate 206, forward strand.
AAAATGAAGATGTTTTAGAACTCAATCTTCTGAAAACACTATTCCCATTTTTCACTGGTACCCCCTTAGTAATTTGGTTATAATTTTTCCAATCACATCGGATTTTTTTTTTTTGGTAACACATCAAATTTGTTTTATCTTGGTTTTGTTAGAAAGGTAACTGAATAACCTATATAATGACATCGAAATCATGCTAAAAGAACAAGTTTTGACCTTTGAAAAATTGGGCTAAACATAAAAAACGGGATTACAACTAAATTTGGCCCTCTTATGTGGGGGCACATAAATAAGTCGCATAATGTTGTCCGGATCACTTTAGGTTTTCAATTTCCAAAGAAGACAACTTTTTTTGGAACCTCATTGGAAAATAACTTTAAACCTTTCCAACACATAAAATAGTGATGGAGACAATTGAGAAGAAAATAAATCGCTAGAAAAACTGCAGTAAAATATCAATCTTTATTAAAGAAATAATACCAGATAAATAACATAAAGCTATACCCTAAGAGAGAAAACCATAGCTGGTTCATTCACCCAAAACAAAGTCCAAATCCCAATGTCACGCCCCAAAATCCTAGACTTCATTGGGGCCCTAGAATTTTGAAGTGGACATTAACATTTACCTTCTTAATCTGATACCATTAATTTCACATCTAAAATTTTTTCATTATACATACACATACGCAGTGGAATAAAAATCTAAAACAATTATTTTTTTTTTAAATATCCTTTGACAAATATGACTTCAAATTTCCATCCATTCACAGTTTGACATGTTAGCCGAGTATAGAGCCTGACATTTTTCATTAAATGACTTCCATAAAATTGAATCTTCCAAAGGATCAAAAGTCATTTTTATCCCATGAAATAATAACTGATGACAACAAATAATCCAAACTACTAAAAAATAAATTTGTCCCTAATGATAAGGTCTGAAACAAATGTTTGAAATGCATAATGTAAATCTAAAATCATTATTAACAAATCTAATCCAACACCTCCAATGAGTCCATCTCGGAATACTTTGCTTTGCAAATATAACATCTCCTCATCTAAAAAATGGTGTCAATTTGGATAAGCTTGATGGTTTTTGCAAATGGAATACTGAAGAACATTGGGTCAAACTGAGCACAAATAAGTTTCATATTTAAAACAACGTATGAAATAAATATTTGCAGTTTAAAACAACACTTTTAGATCTAAATCTTAATTACAATTTGTTTCTTACAGAGATATGCTAAGAATAATTCTTTTGGATTCAAAATTGAAACGTAGCATACTAGAACAGAAAATAGAGTGTTGAATCATAAATAAACTAAAAATCTTCGATTACTAATATGAGGTCCTACAGATAACAAATTACAGATTCACCTATTAATGTGACCCAGTGATTGGGTACCTGTTCACACATATTGTATGACCCGGTCAGTGGGGTACCTAATCTCACCTATTATAGTCCCAGTGAGAGGATATCATTGTCTAACCCATAATGGCGAGAGATTGAATAGTAGAATAGATTCACTTATTGATGTGACCCGTTGAAAAGGATACTTGATTGCACCTATTTAAACTCGGTGAGGGGATACCATTGTCTAACCCCCAATGACGAGGGATCAAATAACAGAATATATTTACCTATTTATGTGACCTGGTGAAAAGGGTACCTGATCGCATGTATTTAAACCTGGTGAGGGCCCCCATCAATTTTCCTCTTGATGGCAAAGGGGTATCATAACTTATTCAGAACAAAAACAAAGTAACGGAAACATATATAATACCGACTTTTTTCATGGTAAAACTTAACAAATATAATACTAGTTGAGTAGGTTTCTTTCAAATAATTTTACATGATTCAAATAGAAAATATTACTTTGAAGCAAAGTTGTAAGATGATGATGTTTGACCCACCTAAAGCACAATAATCTATAGGATTTTATGAACAAACTAATAACACGCATGAATCTTTAAGAAACCTTTAGAGAATTCTACATTAACAAACTTGTTGAAAATCTCTTCTTCTACAGCATACAGATTAGAGACAATGAATTACTAAACAAATCAATAATGGAATAACTTGGATTCCTTAAAACATTCAGTAAAATCTTCAAATCAAATTCTATCTAGAAATCCTTTGGAAATTCATTGAAACCTAGCATTTTTTTAAAAGAAAAAGTTTTCACACCAAGGAGAGAAAAATAGCGAAAGAAAATTGACATAAAACATGGATTAGAGCTTGTATCTAAGAACCTAACGAGTTAAAAACAAAGTATAATATGTAAGTTTACTTACGGTTCTAAAAAAATCGAATCTTCCAAGTCCTTTTTGAATCCTTTTGTTCTTCCTAGGTTTTCTTTTCTCTAAGCCGTTCAAAACTCAAAACATCTCTAATTTTCTATTTTCGCTTTAATCTTTGGGTATTTATAGGTCTAAAAGGTAACCCTAAACCTTAACTTTCTTGTATACATAGGTCTCTTATGAAACGTTTACAAAAAACATGAGTTTCAAAATCATATAGAACTTAGTTTCCGCTTTTGGACTAATATGAGGACTGATCCAGACTTTATGGGGATTCTTGATCGGTCTTAGGATTGGTCAGGTAGAGAACATATTTTTCTGCCTCTAACCCACTCGATAGCTTGATTGGTCCAGATTTTTCATGATCGGTCAAGACTATTTTTTTTCTGTGAAAGAATATGTAGGAAAATAAATGTGGGGCATTACATTCCCCCCTTAAAACACAATTCCGTCCTCTGAATTCACGTACCTTGATTTAGAAACAGCTGGGGGTACTTTTCTTTCATCTCTTCTTCTCGTTCCCTAGTCGCTTCCTCTTTGGAGTGATTTTGCCATAGCACCTTCACATACGGAATCACCTTTGTGTGTAGCACTTGCTTCCTTTGTGTGTAGCACTTGCTTTTTTCGATCAAGAATTTCCACCAATTGTTCCTCATATGATAAATCCTCCCGAACTTGTAATGGTTCATATTCTAGTGCATGAGCGCGGTCACACATGTACTTCTACAATATCGACACGTATTCTCTGTGAACGTGAGACAACTTTGGTGGTAAGGCCAACTCATAGGTAACAACTCTTGCACGCTTCAAGATCTCAAATGGGCCAATGTACCTTAGATTCAACTTCCCTTTCATCCTGAATCTCATAACTCCTTTAGATGGTGATACTTTAAAAAATACGAGGTCTCTGACCTGCCATGTCTCTTTTTGTCAGCATAGCTCTCCTCTCTGCTCCGGTCTGTAAGAAGCCTTTCATGTATCATTCTGATTTTCTCCATAGTTATTTGAACCAGTTTGGGCCCAAGTAGTTTCCTCTCATCTATTTCATCCCAGTAGATGGGTGATCTACATTTCCTCACATATTATGCTTTAAATGGTGTCATCTATATGCTAGACTGGAAATTGTTGTTGTAAGCGAACTCTATTAACGATAAATGGACTTCCCAATTGCCCTTCAAATCAATGATTCATGCCCTCAACATATCTTCTAGGATTTGGATAGTTCCTTCTGACTGTCTGCCTGTCTAAGGATGAAAAAGTGTATTGAAATTTAACTTTGTTTTCATGGCTTGTTGTAAACTCCTCTAAAATCTAGAAGTGAATTCGGGATCTTTGTCCAAAACTATTTCAACTGAAATGCCATATAGTTTTACAACCTCATCAATGTACAACTTGGCTAGCTTATTTAGGGAGTATGTCACTCAGACAGGTAAAAAATGGGTAGACTTGGTCAATCGGTCCACGATAACCCATATAGAATCAAATCCTCTATTCGTTAATGGTAGACCACTCATAAAGTCCATAGAGATGTGTTCCCATTTCTATTTTGGTATCTCCAATGGCTACAACAAACTTGTTGGCTTCTGATGTTCAGCTTTCACTAATTGGCAAGTTAGACATTTTGATATGAACTCTGCAATCTCTTTTCATGTTATTCTACCAATATCATTCTTTCAAGTCTTTATACATTTTTGTACTTCTAGTAAGGACAAAATAGGTTGCTCCATGGGCTTCTTCCATCATCTCTCTCTTCAATTTAGGATCGTTTGAAACACATAACCTCTTGCCGTACCATACGGAATTGTCTTGCCAAACTTCAAAATTAGGTCTTGTTCCCTTTACATCTTCCATGATTTTCAGTAATTGAGGATCAAAACACTAAGCTACTTTCACCCTCTTATTAATCATGGGCTGCACTCTAGGTGTGCCACCAAACATGCTAAGATGCTTGAAGATTTACAACTCAACACATCAGCCATTACATTGGCTTTTCCAAGATAATATAAGTCGTGCAATCAGTCCTTGATCAATTCCAACCATCTTCTCTGCTTCAAATTCAAATCCTTTTGGGAAAATAAATATTTTAGGCTTTTATGATTTATGTAAATCTCACAAGTTTCTCCATATAAATAATGTTGCTATATCTTTAATGTAAACACAACCGCCGCTAGCTCCAAATCATGAGTTGGGTAGTTTTGCTCATAAGGTTTAAATTGTCTTGATGCATAAACAATTACTTTCTCATTTTGCATCAATATACAACTCAAACCTTTTCTTGAACCATCACTGTAATTCACATATCCTCCAGATTCCGAAGGTAAGATAAAGATCGAGGCTAAAACCCAATGATCCTTCAATTCTTGGAAAGTCTTTTCCTATTCTTCATTCTAGTTAAACTTAGTATTTTTCTATGTTAGCTTAGTCAAAGGTCCAGCTATGTTAGAAAATCTTTTAACAAATCTTCTATAATAACCAACAAAACCCAAAAAGCTACAAACCTTAGACACATTCATAGGTCTAGGAAAATTAATCACAGCTTCCACTTTCTTGGGATCCACATATATTCCATCTTTCGATATTACATTATCTCGAAAAAAATCACCTTATCCAACCAGAATTCACACTTAACTTTTGGTATATAATTTACGATCTCTCAAAATCTGCAGTGTAATTCTCAAATGTTCTTTCTGTTCCTTTAAACTTTTCAAGTAAACCAAAATATCATCTATGAACATTATGATGATTCAAATACAGTCTAAACACCCTATTCATTAAATGATGTTATAACATTTGTTAGCCCAAAAGACATAACTAGAAACTCGTGGTGACCATACCTTGTGCGGAAAGTAGTCTTGGGTATATCATCCTTCTTGATCTTTAGCTGATGGTAACTTGACCTAAGGCCAATCTTAAATTAGACCTTAGCACATTGCACTTGCACTTGATCAAATGGATTGTCAGTCCTAGGAAATGGGTACTTATTCTTTAGTGTCACCTTGTATAATTGTCTATAACCAATGCACGATCTCATGGTTTGATCCTTATTCACAAACAACATTGGCTCACCCTAAGGTGACACGTTAGGACATACAAATCCTCTATCTAACAATTCTTGTAATTGTACATTAAGTTCCCACAGTTTTGCTGGCGTCATATGATTCGGTGCCATAGAAATAGGCTTGGTACCTTCCACTACATTAATTGCAAATTCTATCTCTATCTAGTGGTTAACCAGGAAGATCTTTAGGGAAAACATCACCGAAATATGTTAGTGGGGATATCCTTGATCTTTACTTCTCTATGCCGACCATCTATCACGTATGCTAGATACCCTTGACTTCCTCTTAAAAGTAGTTTATTTGCTCGAGGGACAAAATCACTCTAGGAAAAGTTCGCGTTCCCTTGAACACAATCTCCGGTTGATTGGGAATACTAAATGTCACTTCCTTACTATAACAGTCCACTGTGGCATGGTAGGCAACCAACCAAATTATGCCTAAGATCACGTCGAAGTCTCACATTCCCAATAGAACCAAGTCTGCTAGCAAATCCTTATCTTCAATCATGATCACACAACTTGCAAACTAATTAAGCAATCATGGTCTCTCCTAGGGGAGTAGATACAGATAACTCGAAGTTTAGGTGTTCAGGCATAGAATCACCATAACTCACATACATATTAGATACAAAAGAGTGCGTAGAACCATGATTAATGAGTACTCTAACAGTACAAGAAAATAACAGAATAATACTTGAAACCATAGTGTTGGATGCATCTACGTCCTGTTTGGTGAGCGCATAAACACGTCCTTGAACCTTGGGACTAGGCTTCCCTTCGGCAAACTTGGCCGTCTAATCATTCTTTATTGATAGACAACCATTGATTAGGTGGCCTACCTTCCCACATCGAAAGTAGGCACCTGATTCACGGTGGCAAATAGCTCAATGCGTCTTTCCACATTTTTGACAAACCATTACCTCCTATTGGTACTAAACCTTAGTTTCAGTTTTGGTTGACTTAACTTTTTTCTTGAATGCCTTGTTATCGTCTTTTCCTTTTTGGAATACCTCTTCACTCAGACATTTCCTTTCTTAGTCCCTTATCTTCTGCAGATCTTCACATTCCCTTTTGACTACATTGGCAGTCTCAACAACTTCAGAAAAACTCCTCAACCTCAATGTAGCCATCCGAGTCCTAATACTCGGATGTAAACCACTTTGAAATTTCTTCGCTTTCCTTTCATCGTTAATCGCAAAGTGGAGTGTGAATTTGGTTAACTCCGTAAATTTGGTCTTGTATTGCAAGACCGTCTTGCTCCCCTAAATCAGCTCCATGAGTTCTAACTCTTCATCCCGAATGCTTTCTAGGAAGTAATTCTCACGGAACGCCTCAACAAAAATAGCCTAAGCAATGGGCTCATCTTCTTCCACCGCCACAATCTCCTTAGTCAATCTACACCAATGTTTTGCCTCCCTTTTCAACATAAATGTGGTAAAGGAGGCCTTCTGCTCTTTTGTGCACTCAATCACCTCAAAGATCATCTTGATCTGCATAAGCTAGGCTTCCGTCTCCGTTAGGTCGGGGGTACCCTTGAATTCTAGTGGCCCCATCTTTTGAATTGCTCAATCGAGCCACCCCTAGCATCCATGTTTCTTTCCTTAGAAAATCTTTTCGAGTTCACACGCCGTTCCACAACCTCAACGAGGTTCTTGATGGCCCTAAATGCTCATATAATGTCCTCAGATTCGAACTGTGAAGTGGGAGGGGCAAATCTACATGGTGACATTTTCTCCTATAACCATTAAATAACACCTAATGTCAAACTTCATAAAATCCTGTCATCCTCAAATATGTTAAGACTATCAAATCATATAATCATATGACCTAACACTTGTATGCCACAGAAATCACATTCTAATGTATCATCCTATAGCACTCTAGTTGCCCTAGAACCTAAAATCGAGAGCTCTGATACCAACTCTATCATGCCTCGAAATCCTAGACCTCATTAGGGCCCTAGAACTTTGAAGTGGACATTAATATTTACCTTCCTAATTTGATACTGTTAATTTTGCACGTAAAATTATTCAATTATACATACACATACGCAGCGGAATAAAAATCTAAAACCATTTTTTCTTTTAATATCCTTTAATAAGTTTGACTTCAAATTTCCATCATAGTTTGCCGACTCTCCGAGTTGACTCCATGAATCCCCCGAGTTGACTCCACTCCTAAGCCTCATGAGTCGATTCATGTTGTTGACTCTGAACCATACCTAACTCACTGAGTCAAGTTACTAACTCGGTAGACTCATTTGACTCGGACCAATTCATGTGACTCAGTCAAGTCTTGTAAACCTTAAAATGACCCAAAGTTAAGTCGAAATACAATAAGAAACTCGATTTTTTTTTTTTTTTTTTTTGGTGTTGAGGTTTCTTTTCTAAAGTCTCCAATAACTGAACTCTTAAAGACATTCAAAACCCTAAGAGAAAAAAAGAGTAGAGAAGTTGGAAGAATGAAGGCTAAAATGGTAGTATGCTTAGACTTTTAACTTGAACTTCGAACCATTTAGATTTGGACATTAGAGATTTGTTGGTATTTTGTTTTATACTTATGTTGAAAAGATGTACTTTGGTTTCAATATATTAATACTAATAGTACTTTAACTCTAGTTTGGACTTTAGAGTAATAATTAGTTATGTTTACCTAGCTATGGTATTAGACTATTAATAGTTTATATAGTTTAGTTTTTGATTTTCAAGTTATGATACTACAAAATATTTATATTTATCAAGAAAAATGGATAATATTTGAGCAAAAATATTATATATAATTTTTTTAATAATTTTAACTATTTTTTATATTTTATAAAAATGAAAATGAAAAGTGGCATGACTCCCTGAGTTGACTCCAGTGACTCCCGAATCTACTCCACTCTTGTGCTATCTGAGTTGAGTCAAAAATCCGAGTCGGCAAACCTTGATTTCCATAAATCCACAGTCTGACATGTTAAATAAGTACATAACCTAACATTTTTCGTTAAATAACATCTATAAAATTGAATCTCCCAAAGGATCAAAATTATCACATAAAGTCATTTCATCCCATAAAATAACAACTGATGACAATAAATAATCCAAACTACTAAAAAGTAAAATTCTCTCTAATGATAAGGTCTAAAACAAATGTCTGAAATGCATAATGTAAATCTCAAATCTCAAAAATCATAAATAACAAATCTAATCCAACATCTCCAGTGACTCCATCTAAGAATACTCCACTTTGCAAAGATCACATCTCCTCATCTGAAAAATGGTGTCAATTTGGGTAAGCTTGACAGGCTTTGCAAGTAAACACACATGACATACTGAAGAACATCGGGTCAAACTGAGCACAAATAAGTTTCATATTTAAAACAGAGTATGAAATAAATATTTGCAGTTTAAAAGAACAATGAGCATCGGGTCAAATTGAGCACAAATAAGTTTTATATTTAAAAAAGAGTACGAAATAAATGTTTGCAGTTTGAAACAACACTTTTCGTCAAACTAAGCACAAATAAGTTTTATATTTAAAAAAGAGTATGAAATAAATATTTGCAGCTTGAAACAACACTTTTCAGAACTAAATCTTAATAATAAATTGTTTCTTACAAAGATATGCTAGAAATAATTCTTTTGGGTTTAAAATAGAGAAACATATAGCATACCAGAACAAAAAACAAAGTATTGAATCATAAATAAACTAAAATCTCTGATTACTTATATGAGGTCTTACAAATAACTGATAATAGATTCACCTATTAATGTGACTAGGTGATTGGGTACCTTTCCGCACATTTTATGTGACTTGGTGAGTAGAGTACTTGATCGCACCTATTATAAACCCGGTGAGGGGATACCACTGTCTAATCCCCAACAGCGAGGGATCGAATAACAGAACAAATTCACCTATTGATGTGACCAAGTGAAAAGGGTACCTGATCTCACCTATTTAAGCCCGGTGAGGGGATACCACTGTCTAACCCCGAATGGTGAGGGATCAAATAACAAAATTGATTCACCTATTCATGTGACCTGATAAAAAAGATACCTGATCACACCTATTTAAATTTGGTGAGGGGTCCCATCAATTTTCCTCTTGATGGAAAATGGGTCTCATAACTTATTCAAAACAAAAACAAATAAATAGAAACAAATATAATACCGACTTCTTTCATGACAAAACTAAACAAATATAATATTGGTTGAGTAGATTTCTTTCAAACAATTTTACATTATTCAAATAGAAAATATTACTTTGAAGCAAAGCTGTAAGATGATGATGTTTGACCCACCTAAAGCATAATAATCTACAGGAGTTTATGAACAAACTAATAACTCGCATGAATCTTTAAGAAACCTTTAGTAGAGAATTCTACATTAACAAACTTGCTAAAAATCTCTTCTTTTACAGCATACGGATTAAAGACAATGAATTACTAAACAAATCGATAATGAAATGACTTGGATTCCTTAAAACATTCAATTAAATTATTTAAATCGAATTACATCCAGAAATCCTTTGGAAATTCATTGAAACCTAGCTGTTCTTAAAACAAAATACCTTCTAAAGTTTTTACAGCAAGGAGTGTAAAATAGTAGAAGAAAATCGACATATAACATCGATTAGAGCTTGTATCTAAGGACCTAACAAATTAAAAGCAAAGTATAACATGTAAGTTTACTTACAGTTCTCAAAAAATCGAATCTTTCAAGCCCTTTTTCGAATTTTTTTGTTCTTCCTAGGTTTTCTTTTCCTTGAGCCGTTCAAAACTCAAAAATTTTCTATTTTTCTCTATTCTCTCTAATTTTTGGGTATTTATAGGTCTAGAAGGTAACCCTAACCTTAACTTTCGTGTATGCATAGGTCTCTTACGAATAAATTCGCAAAAAAAAAAAAAAAAAAATCATACGGATCTTGGTTTCCTTTTCTGGATTGGTCCAGACTTTCTGGGGAATCTTGACCGGTCAGGCAGAGAACAGATTTTTCTGCCTCTGACCCACCCGATAGCTTGACTGGTCCAGATTTTTCCTGACCGGTCAAGACTTTTTTTTTGTGAAAGAATATCTAAGCAAATAAATGCGAGGCATTACACACAAACTGTTGAAAAATGCCATAACCCTAATACATGATCACTGATAAAATCCCCCATTTCAACTTATAAAGAATTTCCTAAAATGTAACCCCACTGCCAATAGAAAATGACAAAAGCAGTCTTTAATAAAAAAAGACTAAACTATCCTTTCTCCATTTATCTAAAACTTGAGAAGTTCCTTGGTCTTCTCTTGATTTGTTGCCGCAGCTTACCTTAGAAGGTGGACTATCATTGGCCAGGGTTGTCAATGAGCTGAGCTAGCTCTATTCGGCTTGTCATGAGCCAAGTTTGAGCCTCCAGTTGAGCTCGATTAGCTAAGTTAACCTGAAATGAGTTGCACTAAAGCTCATATATATATATATATATATATTTCCACCAACACTACCGCCATTTTGAACCTTGATGGTGCAACATAGCTGGCGCATGAAATACTTTGATTTTAGTGTTTTTTTTCAGGTGCCTACTTTTTCAATCTGACAGCTTTTTTTGACCTTTTAGTTATGCAATCCACGTGTCATCTTATGATTTGCTACCTTGTACTGGTGAGCCGAGCTCAGCCCTCAGGCTCGTCACGAGCTTGAGTTTGATTATTGTGTTACAAGCCTGAGCTGAGCTGAACAAAGCTTGCTTCAGCTCATTGACACCCTTACCATTGGCTGCATCAACTCCCCCTGGCTGAGAAGAATTTGGCTTTGATGAGTCATGTTGCTAGTACCGATTAAAATATCAGAATCAATGTCAATAGCTCCTGTAGGGTAAACCAAGCATTCTCAGTCATCATTTGTTTACCCATTTGATTAGAACCTTCTCCATAGTTCCATTTGAAGTAAAGATAGTCTTGAACTCTAAAAAATCTTAAACTTTAGTCTGTTGGCTTCTTGGGTTCCGTTCACCAACGTATGATCTACCTCCATTAAGCACAACATCCCAGTCATGTCCCGGATAATCATAGAGATCAGTAATATAAGCATGGGATTGATATTGTACTCTGCCGGAAGCTCTATCATATACTAAATTTGGACCAACTATTTTTAGAATTTTGCAAGGCCCAAAGTTTTTAGCTTTCAACTTGTGATAAGTGTCTTGTGAATTCTACCCTTCTGCCGATGAATCATAACTCATAACCTAATCACCCACTTTATATTCTTTGACCTATCACTCAAAATCAACCATCTCATTATATTTAACATTGCCGGCCTTGATAGCCTGTTTCGCTTCTTCATGCAACTACTGTATATGACCAGCATAAGCATCTGCTTCATCTCTGACCCGCATATTTATATGGCAGTGGAACTAAATCCAGCACATGATAGGCCATTTTGGTTGTGAAGGTATCAAATCCGGTACTGTTATAACTATAAGCATATTCATCTTGTGAAAGTATCAAATCCCAAGTGGTGATCTGTTTGCATACCTAACATTGTAGTAAATTAGTCCAATGTTCGATTGGTTACCTCTGTCTCTCCATCTGTCTATGGGTGATGTCTAGCAGAATCCTTGAGTTGAGTGCTGAATTTTGTCCATGACGTATACCAAAAAAGACTCATAAATTTGACATCTCAATCAGATAAAATAGACTTAGGACCTCCATGTAAATGTACAATCTCCTTGAAATACTAAAATAGACTTGGGCCATTTTTGAAAACCTATCCACCATCACTAAGATAAAATCATGCCACCATTGATTATGAGGTAGCATTAACACAAAATCCATACTGATATGATCCCAAGTTGTGGAAGGAACTGGAAGAGGTGTGTATAATCATATTTCATAATTGACTTTTTGATAGTTGGCAAATTCGACAATGCTTCACCACACAGGTACATATTACGACGCAAATAATGCCAAAAATTGCTTTCCTTCGACAAGTGCAATGGTTTTATCCTTTCCAGAATACCTTATATGACTACCACCATGAAGGTCTCTAATGAGCAGCTCTATCATTGAAGAATCAGGAACACATAGCTGAACTCCATAAACCAAATAACCATCTTTAATAATATAACGGTTTACCTTCTCTCTTGGATTTGTCAAGCACTGCTTATACACCTCCCCAAAGTCAGCATCTTCAGCATCCTAACTCTTTAGGAGCTTTGACACCAACAACCTAAGCTGACAAAGTGTTCAAAAGAAGCGCCTTATGATTGAGAGCATTGGCAACACAATTTTGACTCTGGGCCTTGTGCTTACAAAGCTCCGATAATAATGAACTGCACTTAGAATTGTAAGGGTTGAATTTATTTTGAGAATGAAAACATCAGAAAGCATTATGGTTGGAAAAAAACGATGAACTCCTTATGGATCAGATATGGGTTCTTATGCCGCGGTACTTGTAGTACAGCATAATACTCGAGATCATATGTGTACTTTTGTCGGGTAGCATTGAATTTGTCAGTAAAGAAGGCCATGGGACACCTCCCTTGGCTGAGAACAGCTCTAATGCTGATGTGAGATGCATCACACTCCATCTCACAGGCTTGGTTGAAATCGGGAAGGGGCAAGATAGGAGCTTTGGTCATAAGATTTTTTTACTGATTGGGAACTCTTCTCTTCATGCAATCAGTTATTGATAATAATGCCGAATTCCATATGAAAAGACAATAAAAGGTTGCTAAACCATGAACCTTAAACATCAGAAATAAAATTTTGGACTTCACCTTCTTGGTGTTCACCTTCACGCCTTAAGAATGATACTACAAAACCCAAAGATAACACATGGTCTAAGAAGGAGCACATTTTAGGTTGATTTAGTGCTTTTCTTGTAGTAAAACTCTCACCAACTATCATAGATGGTCAAGGTGCTCTGTTGGAACTTTACTACAAACCAATATATCGTGAAAATAAACTACAATTAATCAGCCAATAAACAACCATAGTACCTGTGGCATCATCGGCATGAAAGTAGAATGGGTGTTGGAAAGCCCTAATATCATCACCAACCACTCGTATAGGCCATTTTGGTTTTGCAGGCAGTCTTCTGGTCATTGCCAAGTTGAATACGAATCTGATGAAGGTTCATCTTAAAAAAGACTGAGGAACTTGCCAGCACATCAAGCAAATCATCAAGTCTCGAGATAGGAAATCAATACTTGATGGTTATCTTGTTAATTGCATGGCTGTCTATGCACATAGGCAACGAATCATCCTTCTTTGGTGTCAAGAGTGTAGGTACAGCACAAAGACTAATGCTCTCACAAATGAACCCCTTCTCTAATAACCCTTCCACCTGTCTTCCCAACTCCGCATGCTTTGCCAGCCTTATATGATTGGGTAGGGTAGTACTCGACACCAAATCAATGTGACTGTATAGTTCTCATAGGTAGCAAGCCTTGACCTTGAGGAACCTCACTGGGAATCAAATCCTGAAAATTATGCATCAATTCTTGAATTTGTAGCAGTTGGTTTTCTACGACAGCAACCTGATCATTCTCCTTTAGGGCTACTAAAGCGTACACCCAGTGTCTCTTTGCTTTGTTCTACAAACTGTCAGGTAGTTAAAACATTTACTGACTTCTCCCTTTTCTATCGTTATACTATTGTTTCTTGAAGGGCTTTTAAAGTGATTTTCTCCTGTATTTCTTAAACAAGTACTGACCATGGTATCAAATATCTCGAAATATTTTAAATATCTTCCGATATATATCCATGTCTACTAGGACCAATACTACATATTCATATATTGACATGAAACATTAAGTACATTATAAAAATTCATTTTTCGGTTAACATGATGTACAATGTCGGTGTGTTTGAGCGAATATTCCCCTTTCACAATGTATTATTGCCTAATATCGACATTGTGTTGTTCTAATAAATTAAATGAAAAACGATAAATTTAAAAAAAAGTAAAAGAGGGAGAGGAAGAAGTTGAAGATAAGAAAGAAGAAAAGGAGGAGAATCTACTTGTTCCCTTATGCTTGTATGGTTAGATTATAATATTTTTGTCAACCATTATATATGCATATGTATTTTTAAAGAATATTAGAATACAAGTGTACTAAAATAAGATATCATTCTTAATGAATCTATTTGTTTCCTTGTGCATATGTAATTAGATTAGAATATGATTCTTAAGTTTTCACGATTTTTATAATATTTTTCTTCGATATTTCCGATATATGTCTTATTTTGGTTTGACCGATATTTCCACCGACACCGACATTTTGAACCTTGTTTACAGGAGTATCTAAAAATGATATATCTAAATGCAGAGAAAAACATTATCCAATAGAAAAGTAATAGAAGGTAATCAAGACTTGAAATCTGAATAAAGAATGATGAATCCGTATTCAGCGCCAAAAAAAAAGAATGATGAATCCTTAAAGCCTAATAGGGAAGTCGCTACAAAATCAGGAGAAAGTGCATTTTATATATATACATATACATATATATAAACAAGATACAAACGGAACAATGTCAAAACTATCACAACCTTAAGGTAAAGCAGGTAGAAGGGGGCTACACATAAGAACAATCGGCCCAAGAATTCTGAATTATTATTCAAATAATATAAATAATGGACACAAAGCCACACACAATAGCCAAAATCATGTCAGACAACAACAACAACAGCCTTATCCCAACTATTTGGGGTCGGCTACACGAATCCTATTCCGCCATTCCGCTCTGTTTAGGGCCTTATCTGCT
>JAOXJP010071334.1:0-15289 GCA_025762735.1 Platanus orientalis
AAATTTAGCCACTCTCTAAGCTGTGGTACCTAATCCCATTTATTTTTACTCGTGATGGTTTTCACTCTGATCAGATAACCTCTTTCACCTTTTCTGTAACGGTTTTCATTCTAACTCAGATAGCTTTTTCCACACTGTAGTGGTTCTCATTCTTATCCTGTTTGTCTCTTCCGTGACTCGAACTCAAGACATGGTGTTAAGTCTAATACCAATTGTTACAAACCTAACCAATACACCAAAAGCCCTTAGAACTGATAAAAACGCAGGTAAGCTCTTAACCTTTGGGACCATAACAAATACACACACACATATATACATATATAGCCTCACGCCCCTTTCTCTCTCATCCATATGGACACTTTAATTAGATTTTTGTTCTTTAATTTTCCTAAAACACCTTCCCTCTCCGTCTCTTATAACATCTCTCTCTTACCCAACTCTTCTACATCCTTAAAATCTCTCCCTCTCTTTCTCTTCTCCCATTTCCCTAAAATCTCTCATCTTTCTCTTCCAACGTCTCTCTCTCCTATTCAACCCTCAAATATCCCTAAAAACTCTCCCTAGAATCTCTCCTTAAAATATCTTCCATTTTCACATCTTTGGTGCTCCACTAGCACTCCAAGACACAAAGGAGGTGGGTTCATACATTTTTTGAAAAGTCTCCTTGAAAAAATGCATGGACCCCACCTCTTTTGTGTCTTGGAGCGAGGAGCACCAAAAATGTGGACTAGGGGATACAGCTCCCTCACATCTAAAGTCCTCATACGTGTCTTATAATTTCTCCACTTCAATTATAAAATCTCCTACAATCTCTCACTCTCTTAATTGCTCCTCAATTTCTTCTCCTAAATTTAGAAAACGTCTTACCTTTAATTCTTATCAATTTCCTTGATTATCTTTTAATATCTTCTCTCTCATAAACATATATCCTAGATTTTTTCTCTCAACTTATCCATCTTAAACCACCTTAATTAATTTAATTTATTAACGTTTCTATCTTTTCCCATGTCAATCTTAAATTATCAATTATATGCACACACACACACATGAAACCCATTTTCTCTCTCATCTACGTGGACACTCACTCCCTTTCCTAAAATTCTTCACCTAAAAAATTTCCTACTAAATTTATTTTAATATTTGTCTAATGAACAGTTGCTTCTGCGACTATAATAGTTTTTATTATGAAAAAAAAAAAAAACCAACTCTTTTAAAATTTGAAGTTTGAACCAACAATCATATTAAAGATCTTAATAGTTATTTATTTATATATTTGCATGGATCTTAATAGTTAATTTTGGTTAAATACAAGAAAACATTTAAAATCAAATGATTACATTTAGGTGGCTGTCAAACAGGCCCTTAATATATTCTTTTGTTTTCTTTTCTTCAATATATATAAAACTATATATATAAGGCCTTGGGCCCTGGGTCGGACCAAGGTCAGCCCGAGCACAACCCAAGTTTAAGCTTGGGATTAAAATTGGAACGTGGGCCTAATCAAGCCTTGGCCAGGGTTGGGTCTTTGCAAGTCAAATCTTAGACTAAGCCAAACTAGGTTCGACTGACCTAACCATGTGCATAGCCTTTGGGGTTGTGCATAAGGCAAGGCCAGCCTGAGCCTAGCATGTGTTAGCTCGAAAGTAAGTCTGAAAGGCCTGGTCCAGGGCTAGGCCCGACAGAGCCCTAAGCTAAAAATTGAAGTCCAATCTTATATTTTGGTCATACTCGGGCCTACCTTGGCCAAGCCCAAGGCCTAAGGGCCTGATGCTAAGGCCCTAAAGGCAGAATATATATATATATATTGAATATTTTTTATTATAAAATTTTAGTTTTACATAATATATTATAGTGTCTTGGGCCAGCCTGAGGGGCTTACAATAAAGTTGGGCCTGAACTCATAAATGAAGGCCTAAGACTGTAATGTTCAAAGGTAGGTTTACCCCCAAGCCTACGAAAGCCCAACATGGACCCGGCCCATGCATACCCTTAATAGCCTTACCAAATGTCTCTCTATCCATAAAATATCTCCATCTTAAATAAGATGTTTCATCCCTATATAACTCTTATCTTAACCTAAAATCTATTCATCCCCACTAAAACTTACTTAAATCCCCCAAAACCACTCATAACATATGTAGCAATTGAACAAAATCCGTATACCATGGCTTTAGACAAAATCCGTATGCCATGGCTTTAAAGAAATTGAACAAAATCCCTAAAACCACTCGTAACAATAGATTTCCAAAATCAATAAATTGTTAATTAATACACCCAGCAATCAAACCAAGAAGGTGCCACATGAGACACCTTTCTATTTTTATTTATTTTATTTATTTATACTTTTTGAAAAACAAAAAAACGGCTCTCCATAAAATGTTAGAAGTTAGTAGTTTCTTAATTAATCAATAATTCCTATATTATATATGGCTATTTTAAATTTTTAGTATAAAAACTATTACCTCTACACACAGGTAATTTTACTTTTTTAATATATAATTTTACTAATGCTTTTTTTATATATTCAATATTATTCTTCTCACACACCACACCATACTATCGGGATCGGTTTATGAACGCTTCCCTTAACAAGCGCTCATCACTGCTCCTTGTCAGGGGCAGACAACAGCGTTGAAAAGTGATCTTCACTTTTTTGGGAGGCGCATATTCACTTTTCGGTGCTGATGTGCCCACCGCCTGACAAAGAGCAGTGGTTAGCATTCGTTAAGGCGAGCATTTTTTATCCATTCACCATACTATCCAGTTAAATATTTTAAAGAAATATAACTCTTGACTACATTGTCCGTGCAAATCACACGGGTTCATTGCTAGTAGATTACTAAAATCTCAGATTTTGCAATTCAAAATCTCCTGAGGCAAATTCATCTGGAAAGTGATGATCTGGTATCGGGGTAATCATAAACGGAGAGTGACAATCCATAAACAAATATGAAGGACAAGGGGGTTCGGTCGTCCAACCGATTGCAAAGGGATCACCAAAGCCACGTTCTTGACCGGAATATTCTGTGATTAGAAGATATAAACAAATAGTAGGGCGTGGGGCATTATAAAGAGAGGAAAATGAACATGAACATGAGTTCACTAAAAGTTGATTTGGTCGGCTACCATTGAAAGAAAGTGACTAACCAATGAACAAATATTAGGACATGGGGGCATTCGATAGCCCAACCATGTAAATTGGGATCTCCCAAGTCAAGAAAATTATATATATGGACCTAAGAGATTCTTATGCGGGATTTACTGGATGGTGATACCCTTCCCTGCATGTTACACAACATGCTTATACGATAATTTACCCTCTATAATTGCTGAGACTAAATTTTCACATCTAAAAACAGGAAAATTTCTGTTCATGGTCTCCTCATTGAAAAACTAGATTTTAAACGCGGTGTTATGAACAAGAAGGAAACCCATTAACGGTATCAGCATCTGTAACTCCAGAGTTCCATCTGTAAAATCTGCAAGCACTTCACCTACGGCAAGCAGACCATCACATATTCCACAGAGGGATAAAAATTTTAAGGTTGCATCAATACCACGATCACTACCACATTTCAACCCAACAATAGGTTACTGGTAAAACAAATTGATTCATGACAGCAATGTGGAAATTCAATGAGAAGGCATTCAATATTACTACACAAAACATCTGTTGAGCAAATACATGAGAAAAGGGGCCAGATGTTGCAATGCTTAACTGAGATGACTGATGTCAAACTCGTCTGGGATTTTGAATGTGTCTGCGGCACCAAACTTCCTCCGCTCTTCCGATTCCTCTCCAGAGTCTTCACAACTATCCTCTTCTTCATCATGAAGACTGGTGGGCGTCGAAGGGTCTTGGATACTTTTGGATCGGCAGTTTGGAGTGGCAAGCATGTTCACTTGACCAAGGTGAGAGATTTCAACCACAACAGTGTCATCGTCGACAGGAAGGGGTTGTTTCCATGGTTCCCCGTCAACCCTCATGTATGTATGGTCAGCAGCACCTTTATGGAACTCAAAGCGAATACGATGTGCCTATATGTGGAAAGAAAAACAGAGAAATATAAAAAACAGCTCCAGGCATGTCAATTTTATGGTCCAGTCTGTTGAATTTTAAAAGGAAAAAAGCAGTTTTGTACATGGTACTTTGCTTGAACTTGACAAATACTTTCCTTGATGTAGAGAGTCAGGAGATACCATCCACCGTGCCTGTGGTTCCCATGGCAAATGGCCATTGATGGGTTCCACCTAGGAGATCTCTAAAACAAAACTTGACCCTATTGGACAATCCTCACTATCCAATGTGTTGTATTATTTTGGACAGTCAGCAAACACAAGGAAAATTTTTGACTGTATGTCCACTGGTCTACCTTTTATCCAGAAGATTCTAGTTAGACATATCCATGATGTGTGTCACTGTCCCTAGTTGCATGCAATGTGAATGAAAGACAGGAACTGACATACAACAAAATACTCATTTATGGGCAATAGGAGAACAGAAAATGCCTGCATTATTCTTTCAAGTATGTGACAAACTGAAGGGGCATTTGGTTCATATTATTAGAAACAATTCTGGCCCAACAAAATTATGTTTGGTTCAGATTATATTAAACAATTTTAGAGAAGAAAAATAACATTAATTAAAAATGCATTATCCAAACAGGATTTTTTTTTTCTTCTAACAATCATATTTCAGAATCTGACAATCAATTCCACCAAATATGAACCAAATGCACCCTAAGCCACATGGACAAAGCTATGAAGAAATTTTTAGTTTTATTTTTACCTAATATAAAAAATCAAAAAACCAATGTATATTTGTTCATCTAAATATATTGTTTTATATCTTATGATTTTATGAAGCAGTATCCAGTAAAGTACTTTGTGCGTGCATTCAAACATAAGAACTTGCGTCTTCATGCTATATAGTACACAGGGCCAACATATGAATTGCCCTCGACTATTAGTTGGTGGACCAACTCTTGGATGGTAAATAAAATCATACCAACCAAACAATACTAACAAATGTTTGTCTACTTTTAATCATTTTTCTCTTCAACAGACCATTAAGATAGTCAACCAATATTTTTTCTGTGTTCTATCCCTTCCAAATAATGGCCCTCCTATTAAGAGTCCATATCGATTCATAAGTAGGCCACTTGTAAGCTTGCTCATTATAGCCTTGAGGAGAACTTGTGTTCTTCATGCACAGAAACATCTAGCTCTTAACATTTATATGGTCCAAACTATAATATAACTGCAGGGACATGTCAGTCACTAGCATTTCAGGTTTTCAAGGTTCCCTTGTCTGATTTAATTGTGTCTAAGTTAGATGGCTCTACACATGATTCATTCACACATGTTTGTTTTAAAATGATCTATAGGAAGAAGAGAAAAATATTACCAAGAGCAATATGAATGTAAGTTTTAAACTAAATTTCAAACCTGAGCGAGACGAGTTCCATGTCCTTTTGGAGCATACAATATAAGACCATGCCAAGCATCTCTAAAACCGACAACCTCAAGAAGGCCATCATCTACATATGGCGGGGTCAAGCCTCTCTGTAGATTATAGTATACAATAAAGTTTTCATTAAAGATGTATTAGCAAAAAGAACTTTAAGGAAACAAAACAACAATTACTTGACATGACATCACCACTAATGCAACCCCTCTTTGTTTTCTTGTGGACTAACATTATGGGCCTGCAAAATACATATTTGATGCCCATAAATCCAGTCCAGCTGGCTCAAGAAATGACTCACAAGTCCGTTATTCCATTAGTTTTAATAATTTTTTAATTTGGCTTCCTAATTACCATGTTTTTGAGAAGATTAATCTTTATTTAATTTAATATAATTTAGCTTCTTGGTTTAAGAGTCCTAATTGTAGTAAGATAGTTTATTTTTTTGAAGTAGAAGTCCTATTTCTATCACTTTCTTTAGCCTTGTTTTCAGGGTCAAAACGTATTCATTCTATTATAGTGGTCATTAGAGAGGTTATTCACCTTTCCAATGCGTCCAAGATCTATCTGATGATTCTGATGTCATTTGAGGAAGTTATGGCGAAATACTAGAAGGATATCACTTTGTAACTGAATTACCTATTTTAGAGTTTTATTTTAGTTAAGAGTTTAGAGTAGCCTATAAATATGGAAGACATGGGAATGATATTTAGGCAGAAATGAGAGAGAGAGAGGAAGAAGAAGAAGAACAATTTGATAGAGTATATGCGCTAGCATGATTTGGTGCAGATTCCAAGTCTCATCTCTCTTGAAGGTGCTTATCTCCTTTCAAGGCCTTTTAGTGTTGATTCCTATAGTTTCATTGCTGCTGATTCCAGTGGTTTTATCCTCTTCTATTTTTTATATATTTTATCAAGGAATTGCTGAATTTCTATTATCATCAACCTTAATAATGATTTTCTTATTATAAGTTTCAAATTTCAGCTCAAAACCCTACAACCAATTACCCTGATATCTCAATCCATGCGTTATTTCTATGATACAAATGTCTATTCAATTCTATATAAATTACACCCAAACGGTTACTTATTAATTGTTGAATTTCATTCATAAAATTCTGTTTTGCTATTTCTAAAAAATTATTTAAATTTATTGCTTAAATTCCATAATTATTATTCCTTTAGTTCACATGGCTGGTTTTAGTTTCTATAACTCTGAATTCTTCTTCCCTTCATGATTCCTAAATCAATTGTTATGTTAGTTCCTCCAAAAATGATATGATAAAAACACATCAAAACTCACATCCCGTTTTTTCTTCATATTCGGTGTTCCCCAGGGATTTAGTCCACCAGAAAAGCTAGGCAAGTTAAGACAAACGATCGACCTGATGCTGTATATTAAAGACAGATGATGTTAGTACGCTAACCCATGAAATATAAAAGCATGAAGCGTACTGAGAAATACCAAATAAAATTGAGCAAAAAGATGATAAAAAGGAAGTGAATTGTTTAATTTTAATCTTTCTGCAAAGGATGTTGCATATATGGGTGCACAGGGAACATCTAGGATGTATCTAAAACTAATTCCTCCCTAGATAAAAGAAGAAGAAGAAGAAGAAGAAAATAACTTCTTTTAGTACTACATGGTCTAAAAAAGAAGAAGAAGAAAAGACAATACATTTATCCTTTTCTTATAGATGCACCAAAAAAAGAAAAGAAAAGAAAAAGAGCTGTTAACGGGGTAGATATTATACTTCCAATGAGATACTCATAGTAGATTGGAACTTTTCTTAAAATAAAAATAAAAATACACAAGTTTCAACTATATATCTTAATATTTAGTAATTTCACTCTGAAAACCTATTTAGTGCCAACAGATTTATAATTATATAGGATATCTACACCAGTAAAATACTAAAATAAATCCAATGTCTTTTCAAAAATTAGAGAAACCCCTTCCTATTTCCCTGTGTAGGAACATTAATTCTCAATTTCTGAATTGAAAAATATTTCCCACAGCAGTGAAAAAATAAAGTCAAACAGAATTCTTTTCAGGAAAATTAATAAAGAAAGAAAAAGAGAGTTGGATGAGAAGAAACAATGATCATAACAGGAGAATTAAATTAATTAAAGATGAATGAAGCTACCATGAAAAAATATATTAGTAAGGAAAACTAAAATGGTGAAAGGTTGGAAGAGGAACTAATTCTCATCAATTTTTTAAATACAAAGTGAAAAATGGACTTAGGCTGTCTTTGGCATGCGATCTAAACACAGCGAATGGGATCTCAAGTTCAAATCAATAGATTGCAATCAGACTGATCATGTGATCAAATTGTGACAGTCATTTGTGTGCAACTTATTTCGTAATGGCTGCAACAGCCATAATACCAAGTGTCTTTTTCTCAATCTTTAACTACTAAATAAGTTGTATTATACGCTTAATGTAAAATGAAATAGTATTAAAAAACTACTAAAACATTATAACACTTCTAATAATGGTATGAGTAAAAATGGGTCTAATAATAGATAACATTATATTGTTATTTAAGACTATTATATTATGCATAGAAAAGAAAAGACCAGTACTTACATATATAACATAACAAAGATGAGTAAAAACTGCTATAACATTTATATTAGTGTTGTAATAACTGATACAGAAATCATAGTGCTCATAAATGGCTACATGAGAAATACAAGATGGTGGGTAGCTTAACAATTTTATTGGACTGTACTATTTTTTTAATTTAACCTAATAAATCATTAATGACCTCCATTATTTTATATCTATAATTAACTTTAGAATTTGTCAAGCAATAAATTATGTAACTAATACAATTAAGCTGTCAATGGGCTAGGCTCGGACCAAGCCGGTGTAAGCCCAAGCACAGCTGGGCCAATTCAGGTCCCCTCAGCAAGTCCCAGGCCAGGTGCAGGTCTTATCAAGGTTTGTGGCCCAAGTTGAATGAGTTTCCATTTTAATACTTAACAAAATTAATACAAAATAAATTACAGTGATAATATTCTTCTTTTAGATACACCAAGATTATAGTCTATGGGTTAGTCAAGAATCTCTAGATTAGAAAGTCAAACCTATTAAATAACCTTACCTATTTGACCTTGCATGATGAAATCACAGCCCAAGCCTGCTGGGCTAAAATATTTCAGGCCCAAACCAGTCTGAATAAAAGTAATAACTTCAGGTCTACTCAACAAGCCCCAGGTGAGGTGCAGCACTTAATTGAGCTCATGGCCTAAGTTGAATGAGATTGAAGTTTTAATAATAATGCAATCAATACAAAATAATGTACGTTGATAATTTTCTTCTTAGTTACACTAATCTTTGAATCTATTGGTTAGTCTAGAATCTCTAGATTGGAAATCAAACCTACTAAATAAACGTACTCATTTAATACACACACACACACTATATATATATATACCCAAGACACTGCTCCTGGCCTTAAAAGTCTAATTCCAACCAAAGGAGCAAGGACCAAGGACCTAGACATTACAGAATCAGGCCCCAGTTCAGCCCAATATCGGATAGCCTAAATATTTAGGTCAAGGCCCACCCAACAGGCATAAAGGAAAACCCAGGCTGGGCCCTGCATGCGCACCACAGACTGACATGTGATTGTGTTTTGAATTTGGTGCATCTTTTTGGGCACATACGTTTTTTAATGAGCACCTTTTATGATACTTCTAACCCTATACACACCACATGTCAGCCCGTGATGTGGTCACACCAATTTTGGTCATAGAAGATCTGCTCCTTATCAGGCCTACCTGACCCAGCCTATTGATGAGGCAGCTCTTCAATGGGTGGAGAAGTACAAGCCATTATGGAATCCCAAGGTCAAAAGCATGGGAGCAAGAAAGAAGACATGATGCTGTCCACCATTTTAGTTTTTAAATTTTATTTTTTTGGATTATATTTTTAGTAGTTTTAGTGAGTTGTTTGATGTAATAATGTCATATGAGCCATGGGGAGGGGGTTAAGCATAAATTATGAGAGTGAGGAGAAGTTTTCTTTGAGTTTTTATGTTTTCTTTATACACTTTCCTAATGTTGGCCGTACAGCCCTATTAATAATTATAAGGGTATTTTGGTCATTTTTTTGTAATAGGCTTATGAAAGCCTAAAGAGGAGACTTTACGATAGGTTGGCTTTGGAAATAAAGAATATTGGTTTGTGGAGCTCGTGGAGCAGATTCTTGGTCCCCTACCTTTGACTTAGGTGATTCCTCCCTCTCTTTCTTTCTCCTCTCCTCTCACGGTACACTTTCTGTTCTCTCCTATTTTCTTCTTCTTCCTCCCCAACTTCTTGACCTTATCTTCTTCTTGTTCTCGTATTTTTCTTGAATCTTCTTTAATTTTTATTCTATTCTTGTTATTCCCCATCAAACCTTACCTTCTTTTATCGACTTTCATCAAGATTGCCTCCAGATTTTTAAGTCCCCACCAAGAAATCACCCATAACCAGTCGACCATACAAGATTTTTCTTTTGATTCATTTTATTTTCTGTCAAGGCAATATTTAGGACTTTAAAGGAATACCTTGCAGCTGGATTTCCCATAGTTTTCCTAATTTTTAGAACCTAAACTTCAAAATCCCAAATTTCTTCAGTCTTACGTTAAACAACCACCCAGAATTTTGCTTCTTTAATCGTGAGGGTGAAATCCCTATTTTCTTGGAAACTCATGGCAGTCCTTGTGGGCCCATAATTTTGGGTTGACCCAATAACCCAAACCAAACCTAAACCCAACCTATTGGATCGTTAAGCCACTATTATTTTCCTATGGCTGCACCTAAACTTTGTGCTCCTCCTTCTTGATTTACTTTCTTCTTTTGACTAATTCAAGTCATTCTCCCCCCCTTTCTAATTCAAGAATTGTGCTCTTTATTTTCATTAATTGGTTTCTTGATATTCTTGAATTATTTTACATTACTTGACATCTTTCTTTAATTCAAGAGTTCAATATTTTACATTCTTTAAAGTTATTTTAAATTACTCCATCATACTTCTTCTATTTCCTACATCACATTTGTTCTACAATTTTTCGATCCTGGTATATGCTATCAAATGCAAACACTTCCTCAACGACCTGCCCCACAAGAGCAACAAGATTTGAAGGAAAAACCTACATATAAAGAAGATTATTCCAAGGAACGTGAGCCAATTGAAGAGCCTACATCTAAGGAAGATCTTTCCAAGGAACATTAACCAATTGAAGACTCCTTTGCTCCTCAAGATGAATCACCAATTGAGAACAAGGAAGAAGACATGGAAGAAACTAAATTGCAGTCCAAGGGATCAAGTTTGCTCCAAGATGACTATATGATGGCTTCCTTTATAATGTCTCCAATGTTGTTGTCCCAACCAATTGAAGATCCTCAAGATGAAGTGTTCATCTTCGAATTTGAAGTTTCTATTCCAACAAGTTCGTGGTTGATCTTCTTCAAACCCTGGGAGTATGATCCCAGAGCATAGTTAATCAAGAAAAATAAAAACTGGAAGACCATGGATAGCCCCCCCATTGATGTTTCTAGTAGTTAGGAATTAATTTTTTTATTTTTTAGGGTGTTTTGTTAGAATTTTATTAGCGAAAAAGTGTCTTTTGTAATAAGGCCGTAAGGGCCAAGGGTCTACTTGTAAATAGGATTAGTCTTGGCTATTTTTGAAAGTTTTGTAAGTGCTTTAAGAGTGTTGGTCGTACAACAGTCGTTTGGTTTATTTAAGACTCTTAAGAGTCAAAGTGGGACCCAATGATAAGCTAGTCATCATCTCAATTTTTGAAAATTTTGGCAGGTATTTGTGGGGCCCAATAGATGTGGTTGATAACCTTGGTATTCTCCACAATTTTGGAGATATTTGTGGGGCCCAAATCCACCCAAGTCAACAACCCATCAGTTGGTGGTATAAAGAGTCCTTTTTTTTTATTAGTATTCTTGCTTAATTTAGGAGTTTTAATTAGGTAGGACTTGTGTTTTTTTGGAAGTTAAGTCAAATAAGGTGTCCTAGAATCTAGGAGTTCTTAATAAAGTAGAATTATTTTCTTTTGTAAATATTGTTAGCCTATAAAGGCGATATGAATATGAATAAAATATCAATTTTGGATGATGAATTAAAACGACCCCAAATAGTTGGGATAAGGCTGTTTGTTGTTGATGTTGGATGATGAATTAAAAGTGGAACACTTGTTAGTGTTGTATGGGTTGCGATCCATGGATTGCTTCTTAGGGTAGAAATCGAAATCTCCCCTCTTCTTCTCTCTCTTCCCTCCATTTTGTTAATGTAAAATGTGTTTTTGTCAATCCCATTCCAAAATTGTATAAGTACATGATGTAAGCTGTGATCATTCAATGTCTTACATATATGTAATTTTGTAATATTTCATTGAGTCATGTAAGTCCAATTCAAGTCTGGAAGAAGCTTTAAGAGGAACATCTTAAAGCCGGAAAGACCACAGGTTCAAGAGAAGCCACACATGTGAGGAAATTAAGAAGTCTTAAGCTCCAATGACAAAGTCACCTCAAGATGCCCACTTTAAATGCTTCATGGGTAAAAATCAAAGGAAAGTTGGTAAGTGGCTAGTTGGGTGAGACCATGAGTCAAATGACCAAAGAATGGTGTAATAGAGACCTACCCAAACCCTAGAGAATGACCCCACATTAGTTGGATTCATCTTGGACCAAAAATAGGAAACATGGGATCCTGAGTAATCAAGATTTTTCCTAACTAGTTAGAGGCGACAGATTTGGAAAAATCAATTTTGCGATTTTCTCCAATGGCTCTATTTTTTATTGTTGGAAAAGAGTTGTTGGGTGTCTAAAGAGCATGGTTTTTCTCCTCTATAAATAGGGAACAAACCCTAATGATTCTCATGAAAAACACTCTATGATTCATACATGTCTTTGAGCCAATTTACTTGTAAACCTCTGAAAAGAGTGTGTAAACAACCTTGCGTCTTTACCTACAGTAAAAAGCCATGCTAAGGTTGTGAGTAGGGCTTCTCAACTTGTAAGTTATATTCTTTGGAATCTTGGAGAGCAAAACTCATAGTCATTTACTTATCTCTGCAAAAAATGGGTGGTTATCACAGTCAAATTAGCTTACCAAGAGGCAACTCAACTCAGAAGAAATTCCATGATTCAGGTTGAACTCATAGCCTTCATCGGAGCCACTTGAAGCGGATTCTCTAGCACTAATCAGAGCCAATTGCGGATTCTCAAATGTCCATTGGAGTCGCTAGAGGGAACGATTCACCATAATCATTGGGTGTATATTTACAAGGTGAGTGGATTTTCACTGAACTTGTAAGTGAATTTTTTGTAATAAATTAGGATATCTATAAATAAAATTAACTGGCTTGGGGAAGAGCCTTTAAGAGTGGATGTATGCACCAGAGTGGCCGAACCACTATAAATCTTATGTGCTTATTGTTTGGCTCCTTGTGCACTTATTTGTATTGATTGTGTATAATTTTAGAAGAAGCTATCAGCCCTGCTTCCGCTCTGCTATAGTTCGCAATAATGCATGACGGAACCCTGTGGTCTATGAAAGCATTCTTTAGGTGTTTATTCATTGTGCAACACTCATGAATGATTTTGTGCTAATTGATTGTTTTATTCCACTGCATATTTGATTAAATCAATTAGCAAGTTTAAGTAAAATTTAAGTTGAATTAAAATTGGACTAAATAGTTAAATAAATTTAAAGATTGGCGGATCATTGGATATCGGATAATTGCAATTTCAATTGGTGTCATCGGTGGATACCCTTAGGAATTTCATATCTATCTTCCTCATGTGAAGAGGGAATGGACCTCTCACCTCTCTCCTTTTTCATCTCTTCTCTCCTCTTATCTCTCTTTCCATCTCTTTTTTCTTTGTCTCCTCCATCTTTCTTCTGTAATTCTGAAAATTCTCAGACAGCAAGCCAACCTCAAATCAGACCTATTTTTTTTTTTTTTTTTCCCATAAATCTGTCAACGAATTAGACCCCTACAGTCCCTAATCAGACCCACTGTTAACTTACAGAACAACCCTTGTTGATTCCTTTATTCTATCCCAGATTTAGTCCTTGTGCTGACCCCATTCCAGATCAGATCAAAGCCAAATCAGTCCCTTGTATCTATTCCAAAACCTGACCTGTAACATACATACTCCTGATCTGAGCCTAAACCTTACCCACGAGTACCTTGATCTTACCTATTCTGTCTTACCCAAAGCAGCCACGGTTATTCTTTCTTTAACAGTCCTATACAGCACCTTGTCTTCTCATTTAAGACTACCCGAAAAATATCCAATTGCTATATAAATTCTGCAGAAGTCAGTCCCAATTCTTCTTCACTTCTTCTGCAGAAAATCCTCCATCTCTTGGAGATTATCGTGCTACATAGGTTAATCAACCATATCTTAGGTACCATTTTTTTTTGGATGCCATCATTTCCACTTCCATTGCTTCTCTCTACCTGGATTGAGAGAGGGCATCTACAACACTATGAGGAGTGAAATAGATGACAGCCAATGAAAACTTGTGTTATTAGGGAAATAAGGCACTGTATAAAACAAAATTAGAAATAGCATGTTGGTTACAAGACCTAACATCTTTCCTAAGAGAAATTAGGAGATCAGATTCAACAACAGAAGAGAGAGAAACAACTACTTTGTTAGCTAGATTCAAGGAGAGTTCCTGGCTAGTTTCATGAGGTGAATCTTTTGCAGAGCACTTCTTCCTGCTCGAGTACGTGTATAATAATTTGTCGTTCACTTCTCCATTGTCAATCAAATTTGATGAAACAAGAGGAAGATTAGATATGGAAGACAACTCTTTTGTGTTACCTCTCCCCTTGAAGGGAAGTCATCTTAGAAGAAAAGAATTGAGTGGACACAAGGAATGTGACGTCCATTGAGACAAAGCGTGTATGAATAATGGGATGATAACATTTTTATCCTTTTTGACTTGGAGGATTGTTGTAGTGGAAATGCAATGGCTGGAGAAGCATCAACCCTTGTGGAAGCCAAGACCAAGGTTTTCAAAGAAAACCAAGTGATCTACATGCGGCCCACAGATTTTGTCCTTAATTTTACTGTTTTTTTTTTTTTTTTTTAATGTTTTGGGAGGATTTATGAGTGATTTTGATGTAATAAGGCCTTATGAGCCAAGGTTAGGGAGTTGGAATTAAATTAGGAGAGATCTAGGACTTTTGAGAATTTTATTTATTTATTTTCCAGTTTTGGGGGGTTTTTTAGGCTGTCCTTATAGAGGGGTAGTTTGGACAACTTTTAGATTTTGTTTTATAAATAGGCTTCTAAGCCTCTTGTACGACCAGCTTTGGAGAAATTAATGAATTTAAGTTTTGTTGCTCACGGTGGAGCTTGGTTCTCTTCCAAAATCCCTCATAACAAGGTGAGTTATTTCCTCTTTCTTACTCTGTATTTCTTCTTTCCCTTCTCTTCTCTTCCTTAATCCTTCTTCTATCTTCTTTTACTTCCTCTTTAAGATTTTCTGCAGAGAATTTACTTTTTCCTCTTTTAATCTCATTTCTATACTTTTTAACTCATCTGTTCTTACACATCACCATCACTTTTCTCATTCCTCTTCTTTCTTTTTTTCTTTTGCTAAATTCTTGAAATCTGGGAAATTTCCAGCGACCTCTATTTTTCTAATTACTCCATCAACAACCTATATAACCTTCTTACATCCCCACAAACCTTTCTATACACTTTTCCCTAATTTTTATCATCAAATTCTAGGTTTCTTTAAAAAAAACCTTTCTTGAACCCTAAACCCATCTCTTTCCAACTGTACACT
>JAOXJP010071345.1:1378-29427 GCA_025762735.1 Platanus orientalis
TCACTTTTTGGAGGTTTTTGATTCCCGCCCCCCCCCCCCAACCCCAAGGAAAGATCTCAAATTTCAGTTGGGGGCATGAAGTGATAATGTAGACGGAACTTGGTCTTTTATAGATAAACTTTGGTCAGTAAAAAGTGGCGGAAGTAAGAAGCATGTGAAAGTAATGAACTTGTAATACGGCTTACACATGCTATGCTGAACCCGTCCAAAAAAGCAGAAAAGACAGCTGAGGAGAGGAGGACCCAGTATACAAGAAAGGCAGAAATCATAATTGAAGGGGTGGCGGTGGTTAAACAAAAAAAAAAAAAACCTTCGTTTCTCATCCATTCTCTACTCCCTTATCCTCTTCACTATCTGCCGACACTTTATTTACCAAACCAAACTCATATCATTTAGAAGCACTAAGTACATAAGGAACAAGAGAACACACACACACACACAGTATATTTTACTTTAAAATTAAGTGAGCTAATGCAAATATACAGATACTTGTCACACATCTCTCAGTATAAAACACATCAGAGAAGTTCCTGAATGAAATAAAAGAGCATGAGACTATATTAACTGTGTGTGTACTCTCAGAAGAAGAAGGTACATAAGGAACAAAAGGCCACACATACACACAGGAGAGAGAGAGAGAGAGAGAGAGAGAGAGAGAGAGAGAGAGAGATTAGACTGTATTTTACTTCAGATTAACTGAACTAATGCAAATATACAGATACTTGTTATACACCTCAGTATAATTTTGAAACCGAAACCAGAAATCCAAATAACCCTCCTTGCTCAAGCTTTTGGATATGCTTCAAATACAAGATGGGCTGAATCTGACATAACAAACCACACCCAAGGATGAATAGGAAAAAAGAGACTGCTCCGACCTATAAAAATATCAATTTCAAGAGTTGACGATGAAGAATTGAAAAAAGAAGAATGTCTTATGTGACAAATGCCCCCCAAAAGGAAGGGAGATAAGAGTAATCAATGGAGAAAGAGACGGATAAAAATCCTATAAGGGCACTTTAAATAAAATGAGAAAGAGAAACTTATTATTCGAATTGGAGAATCCTCCATAGCCTCACCCACTGTTTGCATAGGCAAAGTTCTGAATTGCCAATACGGATTTTGATGCCACAGTGCAGATTAGAGGCTGTAAACAGATGAAGGTTTTCTTTTTGCCTTCTTATGTTTCTCCCAAAAAACTGTTTGCCTATTTCCTTGCATTAACTCATTTGTTCCCCAATTAGATCGAGACCCACAAGGAGAAAGGATACCCCTTGGAAGAGTAGGAAGTAGAAGTGGATCCCTTGGGCCGATAACAGGCTCCGGACCGAAGCTGTGAGTAAGAGGAAAGCTAGAGCAAGTTCTTTTCTATAGATTTTGTTGACCTTCTTAATGGGAGGTGTAGGAGCTGCTTCTTGCTGTTCCTTCAATTTGTTCAATTCAGACAGCTCACTCTCAGAAGCACCTCTATGGAGCTGTGGGTGGTTCATGGTCTTTGATTCTCTCTCTGCTGCAGCCAGTAGATCAGATTCTGACGACCTACCTGCCTTCTTGGTAACAACCCACTCATATGAGCTCCCCAACTGGAACAATCCCGATACCATGGCATTGAACTTGGTCACGGACATGGTGTTCTCAAACAGAAGGTAAGGGACAATGAAGGGAAAGGATTTCGGAGCTGGGAGGATGTTAAGGAATGACATGAAAACAGGTATGTAACAGATGACCCAGATGGGTAGCTCAGCTTCAGGTACGAACATGGTTAGAGGAAGAATAATGCAGAACAATGTGAATGAATAGAATGGGAGAATCAGCTTCCTCAAGAGAAAGAATAATAGTACCAGGTTTGCTTTCTTCCAGATTGATATCTGCAATATTATGAGAATTATGGACTCCTCAGAAACTTGATAACTATAATCAATACAAGAAAGGGTAAAAAGTGAGAACTAAATCTACCTTTGCAGTTATTATAGCAGGAAGACACAATCGGAAAAGCTGCATTGGACCAGAATGCCACCTGTGTTGCTGTTTCCTGTAAGCTTCATAAGACTCAGGAACTTCACAGAGGACCTGAATTCAGTTTCATTCAGGAAACATCACCAAAAGGTAATGAAGATTATAGACCTATATTGACAAAATACACTAGGATTACCTTGACATCATTAAGAAAAATGAACTTCCAACCATTAAGATGCGCACGAACAGCTATATCCATATCCTCAACAGTGGTCCTTTCGAGCCAACCCCCAGACTCCTCCAGTGCTTTAATTCTCCACACGCCAGCAGTCCCATTAAAACCGAAGAAATTTAAGAAAACCCCATTAACCTGCTGCTCCACCTCAAAGTGGAAGCATAGGTTAATGTTTTGGAGGCGTGTCAACAAGTTCTCATCCTTATTCACAAATGACCATCT
Source organism: Platanus orientalis (assembly GCA_025762735.1). NCBI lineage: Eukaryota > Viridiplantae > Streptophyta > Magnoliopsida > Proteales > Platanaceae > Platanus > Platanus orientalis. The sequence continues at coordinate 3,792 of JAOXJP010071345.1, forward strand.
AGCCTGAACCAACCCCAGTTCAGGATTGTCCTGCAACACCAGGTAGAAGTGATAAGCTAAGTAAACTACCAAAAAATGCTTGATGGGGACTCAATAAAATATGCTTTGGAAGTTTATCCACCTTAAAATGCGGAACCGTCTGCTTAAGGAAATCCGGGTTTGGTTGGAAATCTGCATCAAAGATTGCAACAAACTCGTATTCCTTCACATAATCACAACTCATTGCAGACTTGAGATTTCCAGCTTTGTAACCAGTTCTAACCAAACGATGCCGATAAAGAATGTTTACACCTCGTTGGCTCCACTTAGAGACCTCTGCTTTAATTAACCACTGGATACTCTCATCGTTGGAGTCATCGAGAACTTGAATCAGTAAACGGTCTTTTGGCCAATCGAGCTGGCAGACGGCAGAGATAGATTGTTCATATACCTGAAGGGTTCGAGTGCCGAAGTTGTTATCAACAATGGTAAGAAACCAAAGAAATTGATATGGCTACAGCAAGAAATTTGTGCTAATTTATACTGTTGTGTCCACTTCTTACATAATTACAGACTCCTAAATTTGATATTGACCCTAACAATCAGATCTAAAAGAAAAAGGAGTGCTTGAAGAAATATCCACTAAGGCAAAAAAACAGGATAGGAGTATCTTACCTCTTTCTCATTACACATGGGAATCTGAACAAGAACCATGGGATACTCATAGCCAGAGCCCTCTACATCCTCCAACTTGAAAGAATCCCCTTCAATCCTCGGCTTAATCTTCTTGTACTTGATCCAGAAGCACCCAAGACACAGTATCATCCGGTCTACAGACTGAATTATGAAGAGAGCAACACAGAAGTTAGAGAGAGCTTGGATTGGAGGGGCAATGTGGTCTGCTCGGAATGCCAACCAGGCAACATAAACCAAGTGTAACCACCCCTGGATCTCAGAAGTATGCGGGATGTGCAAATTAGGGTTCTGGAAATAATGCCAACCCTTGAAGTGTGCAACCACTTCGAAACCCAGAATTGCCAAAGAGATCATCAAGAAGATCCAAATGAATCTGAACAGCAACCTCCCCTTACTTAACTTATCACTCTCCATGGCCACTCCCTGCCTGAAGATCAACCTTTTCTTAATGGCCCCAAGGAAAGCCCACAGAACGTTTGCAAGCCAGGTGACACATCCAACTGCTCGATGGGCCTTGAGAAGCAAAACCCAAGTGAACTGCTTGGCGTTCTTTCCTCGGTCCTTGGCGACCGGCCGGAATGCAGCATCAGGACCATCAATTTCAAGAACAGAGTAATTGGGATTTTCCATGGTCACAACAACAGGAGTTCCCTTCCTTGTCTCCTTCCCCCACCAAGCTGAAAAATGCAAACTCGGGGCCATTTTCCCTCTGGTGGATTAGATTCACACAGAGGAAAAACTAATTACAAACCCAAGAAGCAAAACCCTACAACCTCAAAAATGCCCAAGAGATCTTCAGAACCCAGATGGGCTAGATATTGTTGAAAACAGAAAAAACAATAGAACCAGACGTTTCCCTACAGAACCCAGATCCCCCTATCAAAAACTCAAAAACCCATTTCCACTCTGTGCATTCCAATCCCAATGCAGCAAGGAAAGGCCGAAGAAGAGATGAAGGGGTTCTTCTACACTCAAAGGCTCTAAAAGCTACCCAACATGGGATACCACCATTATGGAGAAAGGTATCTGCAGTTGTAAAGCTCTAAACCATGTGGGTATTATTCAGTAAATCCAAACAAAACACAACCCTGCTTTTAACTCTTCGAATATTACAATAGGTGGATTGGATTGGATAGATTTTGTTCAAGTAAAATAACCAAGACCCCAAAAAGAAAAGGATAAAAATAAGCATAAACTTAAAACCCACTAAGAAGAACTTCCAAGTCAGTTGAGGAGAAGGTAACACTCAGAAAACCCAGATGATGAAGAGAATTAAAGTTCCAGAAGCCGAGGATGAGCTAAAAAGCACCAAAGATTATAATAAGCTGAAATCATAAGTTCATAATAAAAAAAAATAGGAAACTGGGTTAAGAAGAATTGTTACAGACAATGCAGATCCCATCTGGCCTCGACCTTCACCAAATCCAAGCTCAAATGACGAAACCTCTCCTCTATTTCTGCCGCCAGTTCCTCTAAATATCGCTTGCTTCATACCAGCTCACCTAATTGCAACAAATGAATTTTACCAAAAAAATAATGATGTAAGAAAAGTATATTACAGTTAAAAAGAAAATTTTCTTTCTTTCTTTCTTTAATTCATAGAATTTACTTTATATAAAACAAAGATGCTTCTTTTACTTTCTTTGACACTGTAAATACAACGTCATAGATAAACATCCACATAAATACAACACACATATGTATGTACCATGCATGTAAATAAACAAGATTACGTTAAAATATTTTGGGAAAGGATCTGTCTAATTATTCTGTTCCCCGTGTCCCCACACACAAAAGTTGAGGTATATAAGGTTAAGACCGTAAAAACAGTTTTCAAATGGATAAATAGGTATCATAAAATTTGGGTTTATAGGGTTAAAGCCATATAAAAGTGTTCCGATTAACATTTTCTCCCTATTTAAAAGAGAAACCAAATTCAAAAAACTATCATCGCATGTCTGTCAGCCTGTGGTGTGGGAACATAGGGGGACAAACAAATTTATGTATAGCAGATCCTTTCCCAAGTATTTTTATGGGGTAAAGGCCCAAGCAAAGTTGAGGCAAAGGATCAATCAATCTTACTCGAACTGCCACGTGAAACAAAAAAATAAGAACGAAAGAAAGTAAACCCAAGTATAGCTTGGGTTTTTGCCTGCCTTTTTGTGCTAAGTGAGAGCTCAAGCAAGATGTTTAAACATGCTTAAGGAAAGTTTGCTTGAACTGATGTTTTGTTTTTTAACGGGCCATGGTGGTACTATATTTCTATATCCTTTTTTGTGTATCTGTCGCCTTATTTAAACATTTTTACCGTCATTTTGAAGTAAGACAAGTTCATTCTTCATTTGAATAATAGTGGAAGAAACAATTCCGTTCAATGTAAACAGAAAAATAATGTAATGACCGACAGATTGTGAAGATGGTATCTCTCAAATTCACTTATACCCTTAAAGCGACAAATTTCCTTGTGATTAAGCCTTCTTGGTTTGGCATCTTAGTCATTTTGTGAACTTTATGAGATGGGTGTTTCAGTCATTTTCCTCGCTTTGCTAATGATTAATGACTAATGACGATGTGGGTGCCCCTAATTTTGATAAATGGGCACCCCTTGCCGAAGATACCAAAATCACCCTAATAAAAAGTCATTCAAGAGTAAAAATATTTGTTTTTTCTCTAAGGAGAGGGTTCCATTTAGTAAAGTTAAGGGGGTGCCCCAATCACTAGCTTTATTAATGGGTTTTTTTTTTTTTTTTCTCAATTAAGAACCACTAACATCTAGAAGGGTATATTTTGTTTTCAGGAGCCATAGTTAGATTAATTATGTAATGGGTTGGTCCTACTAATAGTATTCATAAATTAATTCATAAACTAATAATAAAAAATATAATTATAAGGAGATGATAGAAGTGCTTGGGTCTGAGGCATCCTTTGAAGTTTGAAGAGCCAGCCAGATTTTACTCATAATTGGTACTTTAATGTGTTTCCCTAAAGTGTAATGATAACTGTAAAAGCATATTCCTCGGCAATTCCACGGCAGCTGCCAATATAAATGACAAGTACCCAGAAAAGAAATAGACAACTAAAGGATTGCTAGTGTGTTAGACGGTTTAGATGATAAGAGTTCAATAATGCTACTGTATTAGACATTTTACATGATTAAGAGTTTAAAAATCAATGTAGAATCATATCAGAAGAAAATTTAGGATTATTCTTTAAATAAACTATTATGTTTGATTTGGGTTCCAGATTGGGGTATATGAGCTTCATTAGCAACATATTTAAGTGTTAATTCATGAAATGCTTCAATAATTCTGCCATTATAGCTAGGTAGATCCATTAGATTTATGCATTTCATTGGCCAAAATAAATCAATCTGTCCCTAAAATTGATTTTTATCAATAATTGGACTGATAAGAATGACATTTTTCTTTTGCCGGGATAAAAATGATAATTTAAAACTATGAGATCATGTCTGAAGAGCCCTCGATTTTATGGAACTTTCATAAATGAATTGGGGCTCATTGGCTCCTTTGATGTAAATATTTTTTAAATGAACAGTAAGTATAGTTGAAGAAAAAATTCGGGTAGTTATCAGTGCAGGTTCAACTAGATTAGCTATTATCACTGTATGATCATTAAAATCGCTAATGGATTTGTCATAATCCATTGCACATGATATCATTTGAACCATGGAGTGAAATAAATAGATTTGTATTAAGACATCTAGCTACTGCATTTACTTAGAACCTATCTCAGCCGGTGGTCAAGTAGGAGGTTTCCTCAATTAAAACTGCAATCCAATGATAAAGACCATCTTATCTGTAAATTATTTTTCTAGAGTAGCACCTTAGATCACTTGGAACCCATCAAGAGGAAATGGAAGAAACGAGAGGTGTCCAAGATGGAACAACATTTAACACCTAATAGACAAGATTAGCTTTCCTCAAGTGTGATGGTCATCAAATATGTTTACTTTGACAATTCCATAAAGGAAAATGATTCTAAAAGCATGTGTTAATGTGCAAACAACCTGTCAACCATTAGAATGAGATCTATTAAGCATATTTTAGATCTTTAGCATCGAAATGGCCACGATAATTATCTAATTTGATAGGGAAAAATATTGAGACCCTTATAAACTGACCCCGATAAACTCGCAAAACCCTACCCAAAAGAAATTAACCCAGTAAGCCCTCGAAGAAACCAACCTGGGAAACATTCGTGGTCCACCAACCTAAAAGATATTGAGGCCACCAAAGGGAGGTCGTTATTCGACAACCTTTCAACACCCAGGTTTGCATAGAGAGCATCGAGTCACTCACTTAACCCTCTGGTACCCGACATCTCAAAACCCTCAGGATCACTCATGGGGCATTACATAAACCACTCGATACCAAATAAGGGAGCCGAGACCACGACAAGCATTGGATCTCCAAGAGTCCCCACCATGCAAGAAATGGTAGAGACCCAACTTTTCATATTTTGAAATAAGAACAATCTAGAAGCTGTTATCAAGAGAGATTATTATCTACAACTGGTCTGACACAGTGAGAAAAAGACAGAAAAAATAGAATGAGCAAGGGGGGTGCGGCGAGGAACGTGGGGGAAGAGGCAAACCATATCCCCTTTGATTCACCACTACTCAGGCCTATAAATATCAATGATAATCCACTCATCAGGTATGATGAAAAAAATAAGAAACTCTAATTTGAGTTGACCATTCTACCGGTCCCATCTAACTTGACCGTCAGAGAGTTAAAGGCTGGCACCCCACCAGTGTCTATCTCCTTGACTCTTCATTTGTGTTATGTAGAGTCTATTCCATCAGAGGCACAGGCTTCTCGTGTGATTATATGACCGGTGAAGGGCACCCCCAGCTCCAAACACCATTAGTTGGCGACGTCTGTGGTAAACTCCTTCCCTGAGAACCGAAGGTCTATATGGTCAAGACCAGGTCGACGACAGCTCAACATGACCCTGGCATCAGAGTTAACGAACTGGAAACCTCCATCTCTGATGGAGGACACCACGAAGAACCCCAAGTAGCTTTCCTCGAACAACAGATTTAGGTTTTAACAGCGAGCATACAACTGCTCATGGAGCAAAACTAGGAATCATACAGGAGTTGAGAAGTCGAAGGGGTGAGCCTAACGACCAGGAAATGGGGTAGCGAGGACCCCATCTCCCTCTTAACAAGAGCCATGATGGTGGCTAGCGATAAAAGGACGAAGCAGGGAGTGCCACAACACCTCGGTTTAGGGATACGAGCCATATTTTTTAGCCTAGGGAGAGGATTCATACCCCTAACCTTTAGGAACAGGAGATGGAGGACGTGAGAAGGGAGATGGCGACCATGAAGGAGGTTATCAAGGAAAAATCCCCTGCCACAATCAATGAGTTTATCTAAAAGACGGATCATCCATTCACTCCAGAGGTAATGGCTCGACCCATACCCGGTAAGTTTAAGCTACCTTAGATGGAGATGTTCAACGACACTCGGGACCCCCTCGACCATTTGGAAGCCTATAAAATGCATATGAACTCCTAGGCAGCCCCCGACGAGATCATGTGCTGGGATTTTCCACCATCATCGTGGGGTTTACTCGAGTTTAGTTCAATCAATTGAAGCTCGGGAGTATCTCGAACTTCACAGAACTTAGCCGGTAGTTCATTAGCTACTTCATAGGCGGCCAAAGACACTGAAAGCCCACCACCTACCTACTAAATATCAAATAAAGCAAGGGTGAGTTCCTCAGAGATTGTGTCCCAGTTCAACAAAGAGATGTTGAAAGTGAACGACGTCGATGAAAAAGTGATAGTGGCCGCTTTCATAGTGGGGATGCTGCCCTTCAAATTCCTCTTCTCACTCTTGAAGAATCCCCCGTCACGCATGACCAACTTTATGTTGAAGGCACAACAACACATGAACACTGAGGATACTCTCAGAGTCCTGCGAGAGCGGGAGGCTGGAGCTGACACCTAGTCAAACAAAAGAAAAAGGGATCAATAAGCCACTCAGGATTAAAGGAGTCCTCAGGCCAAAGGGGGCGACAATAACAGCAAGGCTAGGCCTCGGGCCAACCTACCCTCGAGCATATTTCAAAACTACACTCTCCTTAGTGTACCAATAGAGTAGGTGTTCCTGCACTTTAAGGATGACTTGAATATCAAATGGCTTGAGAGGATCCGGGTCCCACTAGAGAGGAGAAATCACGACAAGTACTATTGCTTTCATCTAGACCACGGCCACGACACCAACAATTGCTTTGATTTGAAGGAATAGATAAAAGCCATCATCCAATGGGGGCGACTACAAAGGTTCGTGGTAGAAAAGCCCCTGGTTAGAAGAGAAGACACCCGCAGAGACCCTCCCACTCTGTAGGAAAGAAGACTCGAAGGGCCAATAGGCAAAATCAGGGTGATCGCCGAAGGGCTCGTCGAGGGCAGAGGGTCCAATTCAGCCAGGAAGTCCCACGTGAGGCAGATACGCGTCGAGAGGGACCATCAGATGATGGTTGTGGAAAGGCCGACCAAACAACATAAGGCAGAGCATCCCCCCATTATCTTATCTAAAGAATACATCTAAGGAGTGAGTCAACCGCATGACTACGCGCTAGTGGTGACGTTGGTCATCTCAAACTACATCACATATTGTGTCCTCATTGACAATGAGAACTCAGCAAATATCCTCTATCTTCTAACTTTCGACCAGATGGGTATTGGATGAGACAAACTAAAGCCAGCTCAATCACCCTTGGTTGGTTTTACAGGTGCCAGGTTGCTTCCCCTCAGGACCATCGGCTTGACAATCACCGCTGGGATAAGCGACCGACAGACCACTAGGGTAATCAATTTTTTAGTGGTTGATTGCCCCTTAGCCTACAATGCTATTCTCAAAAAGCTGATGCTGAATCAAATGAAAGCGGTCACCTTGACCTATCATCTTTTGATGCATTTCCTGACTAAATCAGGGGTTTGGGAAGTCAGGGGTACCAGGTGGTAGCCCGGGAATGTTATATGGCCTCACTCAAGGGAGAGTCGACCCCAAAGGAGATCATGTCAATTGATAGTTTGGAGGTTAAAGATTATAAGACCTAGATAGTGGCAGAGTAGAGGGTGAAACTCGAGAGCGTTACCCTTGACTCAAAAAATCCCGACCACATGGCCCGTGTGGGATCAAACCTGCATAGTTTCCTTATAAAAAATCGGGATGTGTTCACTTGGACACATGAGGACATGCCAAGGATAGCCCCTAGGCTATTAGTACATCAACTCAATGTAAACCCAACCTCAAAGCTTGTCAAACAGAAGAAGAGAAATTTTACTCTAAAAAGAACCCAAACCATTGTAAAAGTGAAAAAGCTACTCAAAGCCCAATTAATAAGGGAGGTCCACTACCCCGAGTGGTTAGCAAATGTAGTCATGGTACGAAAACCTAACGGGAAGTGGCGAATGTATGTCGACTTCACCAACCTTAATAAATCATGTCCCAAAGATAGTTTTCCCCTCCCAAGAATCGAAACCTTAGTGGATTCAATTGACGGCTACCAGACTCTCAGCTTTATGGATGAATTCTCGGGGTATAACCAGATAAGGATGCATAAGCCCGACCAAGAGAAAACGGACTTTGTTACTGACCGGGGTTTTACTACTATAGGGTAATGCCCTTTGCTCTGAAGAACGCATGGGCAACCTACCAGAGGCTCATCAACGAGATATTCAAGAACCAAATCAAGAGTAACGTCAAGGTGTATGTAGATGACATGCTAGTGAAATGCCTCATAGTCGAACAACACCTATAGAACCTAGGTGAGAAATTCTAAATGTTTAAGAGGTATAAGATGAAGCTCAACCTGGGAAAATGCGCATTTAAAGTATTTATTGAAAAGTTCCTTAGGTTCATGGTCTCCCAACGACGAATAGAGGCAAATCCTAAGAAGGTTAAGACCATAATTGAAATGCAGCCACCCAGGAACACCAAAGAAGTGTAGTGGATGATAGGGAGAGTCACAACATTAAGCAAGTTCATATCCCGGGCTATAGACAAGTGTTTTTCGTTCTTTCGTCTACTAAAAAAGGCATTATATTGAGACAAAAAGTGTGACAAGGCCTTCCAAGAACTTAAGGTCCACCTCAGTCGCCTATCACTAACTAATTAACCAAAGTTAGGTGAGGTAATCTATGTATACTTGTCAATGTCAGGCACGACGGTCAGCTCAATGTTAGTTAGGGAAGAAGGCGGGGTGCAAATGTCGATATACTACACCAGTCGAGCCTTCAGGGGAGCCGAGAAGAGGTACCCGAAGGCCAAGAAGATAACATTCACCCTGGTTGTCACGGTCAAGTGACTAAGACCCTACTTCTAAGCACACACCATCTGGGTGCTCACCGACCAATCACTCAGAGTAATACTACATAAACCCAATATGTTTGGGAGATTAATCAAGTGGTCGGTGGAGCTAAGCGAGTTTGACATTGAATACCACCCCCGGGGAGCTATTAAGGGTCAAGCAGTAACAGACTTCGTCCCTAAATATACTCGCAAGTCAGGGGGCGATTCTAGGGTGCAAGAGGAAGATCCTAGGGAAGAGGAGGTAGGTCATGTAGCATGGGTTATATATGTTGATGGCTCATCTACTAGCCGTGTCGTCAGGGGAGGAGTTGTCCTGGTCACACTAGAGGGAAATGAGCTTGAGTACACCATCAGATTTAGGTTTAATGCAATCAACAACGAGGCAGAGTATGAAGTAATTTTCACTGGATTACGCTTTGTCTGCGCCCTCAGATCGAAACGGGTAAAGGTCAACAATGACTCCCAACTTGTGGTAGGACAAGTGCGAGGGAAATACAAGGTAAAAGACTAGTGGATGAAGCAGTATCACGCACTAGTAGTAAAAGAAAAGTCCTAGTTTGAGCATTTCATTATGCAACAGGTCCCATGGGACCAGAATAAAAAAGCAGACAAGTTGGCCAGACTCGCATCATCAGCAATGGAACATATCAATCATGTGATCTTTATAGAGCATCTGCCTATGTCAAGCACTGAGGTAGAAGAAGGTAAGGAGATCAACATGGCTAGCCCCGAGCTCGAGTGGGCTAGGTAGATCATAAGATACTTGAAGGACAGTGAACTTCCTAAGAATAAGGACGAGGCAAGAAAGGGAAAAATAAGGGCAAGTCAGTATCTCTTCCTTGATAATATCTTCCACAAAAGAAGCCCCACCCTCCCCCTACTCAGGTGCCTATTAGATGAGGTCGACTATGTGCTCCAGGAAATACATGAGGGAGTATGCGGGAACCACTCAGGAGGTCAAGCAATGGCCAACAAAGTGATTAGGATGAGGTACTATTGGTCCTCCATGTAGAAGGATGCAAGCCTGCTCGCCCAGAAGTGTAACAAATGTCAAAGGTTTGCCAATATCCCTAAGAAGCCTATAAAGGAGCTGGTCCCGATTATCGAGTCGTGACCATTTGTCTAGTGGAAAATCAACATTATTGAGTCCCTCCCCCGAGGGAAGAGACAAATAAGGTTCTTAGTGGTGGTCATCGACTACTTCACGAAGTGGGTGGAGGCAGAACCCTTAGCCAAGATTATTGAGAAAAACATCCAGAACTTCACCTTGAAATCAATTATGTGTCGGTTCAGAATTCCCCGAGTACTCATCACTGACAACGGTAAGCAGTTTGACAATGCCCAGTTTCAAAAATTCTGTGCAGAGATTGGGATCAAGAATCACTTTTCTTCCCCTGCTCACCCCCAAGCTAATGGCCAAGTGGAGGTCGTCAACAAGACACTCCTGAGTATCATCAAAAGGAGGCTCAAGAACTCCAAAGGCCTTTAACCCGAGAAACTGTCAAGCATCCTTTGGGCATATTGCACGATGGTAAGAGCCCCCATTGGGGAAACGTCATTCCTCTTAGTGTTTGGAACCGAGGCAGTAGTACCAATCGAGATTGGGATGACCACGTATAACAACAAACTTTAACTCAAAAAGGAATAAGGAGAGTCTTAGAAATAATCTGGACATGCTGAAAGAGAAAAGGGATGAGGCCACACTTCAGAAAATCGCCTATAAGTAGAGAATGGCCAAGTACCACAACTTACAATTTAGGATGAGAAGATTCACAATGGGGGACTTAGTCCTCAAAAAGGTGAGCATGGCGACAAAAGACCCTACAAAAGGAAAATTGAAGCCCAATTGGGAGGGACCTTACCGGGTAACATGCTGTCAGAGGCCCAGGACATATCACCTTGATACAATGCAAGGAGAACCCCTACCACGACCATGGAATGTTGAGCACTTGAAAAAATACTACTAGTGAAGCTGATATAATCGTTCAACCCTAGTTAATGAAATGTCCTCATTTTGTCGAGGCCCTTATGCCCGGGTTACAAGATTAGCCCTCAGGTCACAAGATTGACCCTAGGTCACAAGATTGACCCATCCCTTAAGGGAAATTTTAGGCCCTCATGCCCGAGTTACAAGATTGGCCCTTAGGTCATAAGATTGACCAGCCCCTTAAGGGGAAATTCACAAGGTAAAGAGAAGTCTTACAAATCAGCAAAAGCAGAGACTCCAGCAAGTAAAGCTAAGGGTCCGAGGCATGTCGGGACGTGCATATCGCAACTAAAATCAACCCTTCGATATCAAGTAAGTACAATTAGCCCCACTTGTAGGCAAAGTTAAAATAGGGGCATAAGAGTGTCTGACGACATTACTAAAGAAAGGCCCCTGTGAGGGGTAAGGGGTTAAGCCCAAAAGAGCATCTCACCTAAGACCCTTACTCGCCCAAGTCATAAGGGATCAAAATACCAAAAAAGTATCTAAGGGTAGTGCACATACTCGTGGAGAGAGTGTTATCCCCGAGACATACCTACACTTAGAAAAAATTGTTATTGCCTACCCCTATTCGCTTAAAATTTATTTACCCCGAGGCCTAACCATGCTTAATCAAATTCATTGTTGTTTTGTCCTTACTCGCTTGAGGATTAGTTACCCCGCGATTCACCCATACTTAGAGAAATTCGTTGCTAACTATCCCTATACTCTTAGGAGTCCTTATCGTGGCCTACCTCAATATGCTTAAGAAACTCAAGAAGAAACGTAATAACCACAATATTCTCCTATACTTAAAAAAAATTAAGGATAAAAATAACAATGAGAAGATAGTGCACAAATGAGGGAGGCAAAAAAGAGATTTTATTCATATAACAAAAGATTACAAAAAAGAGAGAAAAAATAAAGATAAAAAATACAATTACACCTGGGGGTTAGCATCCCCCGAGGTGGCATCTCTTGAGGCAGTAGCCCTAGCTTCCTTAACCACTTCCTTAGCCACTCTTTCCACGTTCTTCCCTCCTCCTCCCTCCTTCCTTTTCGTTCCCTCCTCGTCCCCTTCACCTCCTTGTTGGGGACAAAGGTGGAGAAGTCGCAATCTAGGAACACCTCAACCACCAGCTCTTAGAATGCCTCGAACCCTTCCAAGAAGCACTAGGCTTTGACAACCTCAAAGGCATTAGAAGCCAGGTATTTGGCAGTCGCCATTTTGATGGCCCTCACCCTCTCCTCCTCGGCCCAGATCTGAGTAAGCTCCACGACCTCGGCCACCTTTTTATTTACTGCCTCCTTAAGGATTGCGGTGAATGAATCCTTGACAGCCAAGTGATGGTTCCTTTCAACCTTGAGCACATCTTAGGCCTGGGAAATCTCTGCCTCGGCCAACCATAATCGCCCTGTCAGCTCCTCACTACAGGTCTCATTTTGTACGACCTGGGCAGTCATGCTAGCATTGGAACCCTCGGCCTAAGAGACCCTATCTTAGAGGGCTTGAATCTTCGCATTAGTGCTCTTGCGGGTAGCGCCAAGATCTCTTTTGGCCTTGGCAAGGAAATTATGGAGCTCGCTTTGAACTTGCTCGCTCGTCTTAAACCTCTGGATAAAGGTTGCCATCAGGGCCATAGTCTAAAAAAATGAGAAAACGAGTCAGCATAGACACAAATGATAAAAGAAAAGAAAAGCAAAATAAAAGGGGGAAGAAGAAGATTACCTTGGTCGAGTAATGCATCATCTCCTGGTGGAGCACAGAAGGGCCGATAGACTTTAAGGACTCGAGGTCTTTGTGGGGAACACCCCCCAAAAGATAGTCCGCCTTAGGGCTCTGCTTCGATAGCCAAGACAAGGGCCTAGAAGAAGATTGGCCCCCTTGGGACCGAGAAAGAAAGTACCCAGGTGGCGGCTACATTAAAAGTCAATGCCACCTGGGAGGGAGAGGTCTTCACGACCATGGCAAAAAGAGGAGTGACCTCCATAACTAAGGCAACCTTAAAAGGAGCTGCCACTTCATCTTCAGTGGCTGGGCATGGAGGAGACCCAATAGTCTCTGCCTCCAAGTCCATAATGGGAATGGGGGCCTCAGGAGATGGGGGTGGTATTGGCTGGGCTGGTGCTACCTCGAGAGCAGCCTCAGAGGCTTGAGCTTGGGAAGGCCCCCTACTAATTAAGTGTCACTTCCGTTTTTTAGTGGTTATAGCCACCCCCTGGCCTACTGCCCCGGATTCCTGGGCCTGAGCTAAAAACTTTTTGTTTGGTGTCATCACTGCACAATAAAACACACCCGAGATCAAAAGTTAGTCGTACACATAAATATATATAAAAAAGAGAGGGATAGAGGAAAGTAGAGAAAAGAGAGAAAAGGGGAGAAAAAGAAAACAAGACTAAGTGACATAAAAGTAAAAGAAAGAAAGAAGAGGAGGAGCTACTTGGGTTAGACCCGAACCCAAACTTATGAAGGTTCTCGGGGGTCATGAGATCAGTGTAGGCGTGGTTTGGGTAACTCACAACCTCCCGAATGTGGTTCTCCTCCTCAGGGGACAACTCGTCTACCTCTGAGGCTGACAAAAAAATCAAAAACAAAAAAACAAAACAAACGAGAAAAAAATTTAAAAAGAGGGGGTAAAAGAAGTAGAAGTATAAACAAAATAACAAAATAAAAATAATGACAACTCACCTACAGAGCTGATAACTGATGCCCAGGCCCAGTTAAATCTCACAAGGGGGACCTCCCCTAGGGGGTACTCTCATCCCTCGCCCGAGATGAAAAAATATTGGTTCCTCCACCCACTATTGGAGTTTGGGAGCTCGATCACCATGGTTGTCGTAAGGTCCCTGCTAGCAGAGAACCACCATCCCGGCTCTTACTCTTTCAGGCAATAGCAATGAAAAAATTCATTGAGGGTAAGATGAACCTCCCCCTTGAATGTTATCTCCCATAACATCATGCATCCTATGGCTATCTACTAGGCGTTGGGCATAAATTGCCCTGGCACCAACCCAAGGCAAAGTAGCAACTCCCTAAAAAATGAGGGAATCGAAAAATGAAGACCTGCTAGAAGGGCCTACTCGTACAACGCCACACTGCCGACAAGGGCCTTGAAGGCCGGGGTGCCCTCGGGGGCAGAAAGAATGCCCCCCTCAGGAATAGAGAATATGGAACGAAACCGAGTCAGGGCTCTCTCCCCTACTCAGAGGCATAATTGGCGGCGGTGAAATCCTGCTTAGGGGCAATCTCCCCCACTGCCTCTTGGACATTAGAAGGAGCTGGCCCAATGGCTTGCTTCACAGGGTTTTATCGAACCTCCGATAGGTCGTTGACTCCATCGACCATCAGGTTAATGGTATCTCTGGACACCATTGATTATGGGAATAAAAAAAGAAATGAGAAAAGATGAAAAGAGAAAAAGAAAACGTCAGAAGGAAAATGGGAAGACGGAAACTACAAACACTAGGGAGCAACAAACGTTAAAACTATAAAGAAATTAAACTTAAATGAAGAGACAGAAGCAGAGTACCTAGAAGAAAGATGAATAATAATAAGAAGGGAAGACCTAGAAATGGTGAGAAACGAGCATCGGAAGCGGTGAGAAACGAGCAATGGAGAACAATGCAAGCGCCGAAAATAATAAAAAACTAACACCAAGAAGCAGGAATGTTGTCGAAAATCGCCAAGAGATAAACATTAGCACAGAAGATAGTTAGACGTGATAAAGAAAACCAAGCCTTGCTTCAGGGGAGAGATTTATAAGCAACCCCACCCACTCCTGAACCTACATGTGTAACGCATCTAGGGGAAGTGAAATTAACCTTGGAGGGGATTAGAGGCGAGGCAACACACGAATCTCGAAATCAACATAGGATTCAAATATGACCGTCTGATGGCCTAGGGATCCGAAGAGACACAACGCTTGACATGACCCATAACCGACATAGTCATATTCCCTTAGGTGCTGAGGTCCATTAAATGTGAAGCCATCATTGACACTTGCCCCCAATTAATGCTACCTCGATAACCAAAAAAGCGAGCAGCATGCACTAAAACAAATGATAACGGTCACAAACAGTTTACATTCCAGAGCCATGTAACCCAAAACTCGAGAATAAAAGGGGCAACTGATAGGGAAGGATACCAAGACCCCTATAAACAGACCCTGATAAAACTCGCAAAGCCCCGACTCTAAAGAAATTAACGCAGTAAGTCCCCAAGGAAACCAACCCAAGGAGTATTTGTGGTCCCACAACCTAAAAGATATTGAGGCCACCAATGGGAGACCTTGTTATTCGAAAACCTTTCAACACCCAGGCTTGCATAGAGAGCACCGAGCCACTCACTCAACCCTCCGATACCTGACATCCCGAAACCCTAGCGATCACTCCCAGGGCATTGCATAAACCACCCGATACCAAATAAGGGAGTCGAGACCACGACAAGTGTTGGATCTCCAGGAGTCCCCGCCATGCAAGAAATGGTAGAGACCCAACTTTTCATGTTTGGAAATAAAAACAATCCAGAAGCCTTTATAAAGAGAGAATATTCTCTACAGCTGACTTGACACACTGAGAAAATGACAGAAAAAACAGAAGGAACAGAGGGGCGGCGAGGAACGTGGGGGAAGAGGTAGACCGTATCCCCTTTAATTCACCACTACTCAGGCCTATAAATATCAACGATAATCCACTCACCAGGTATAATGGAAAAAACAAGAAACCCTAATTTGAGTTAAGCATTCTACCAACCTCATCTGACTTAACCGTCAGAGAGTTAGAGATCGGCACCGTCAGAGAGTTAGAGATCGGCACCCCATCGGTGTCTAGTTCTTTGACTCTATCTGTGTTGTGCAGGGTCTATTATGTCAGAGATCTATGCCTACCGTGCGATCATCTAACCGGTATAAGGGTATCCCCAGCTCCGAGCACCATCATATTTCATGTTGGATTGAATCATTAATAAAAGATTGACCAGGAGGGACCAACTTAATTCGCAATGGATTAAATAATCATTGTTTGTATCATGGAAATCACTTGTCTCGTCTCCCCAGTCCAACTTTTACAAGCAAATAACTTGAAGGTCGGGCTAATGCATGAGAAATCTCTTACTTTGAACTTTTAGACTTTTAATCAATGGCAAGTTCACTTCGAGTCAGTAAGTAAACATCCTAAATTCCCACAACTAATTTTACAGATCGAAACACGAGCATAACACTTATAGACACGCATATTTTGACCCTATTCTTATTGATTCTATTTCAAGGGTTGATAACTCATTCCCACAAAACACAAGCACTTACTCTCCAATCACTACTTTTCTCAACAAGCAAACCCAATCTTGGAGAAGAAAATGGGACAGGAGATCATTTTGGGACTTGAATTAACCAATTTCTCTAGCAAATGATAATTTGATCAAATTATCGTTATTATTATTTTATTTTATTTTATTTTAAGAATTAGTCGGATTAGTTATTAGGATATTGGTTAATCATCGAACCCAGATCAAATACATTTATAAAAATTACTATCTCAAACAGGAAAACAAGCAGACTGAGATCGGGTTGACCAATCAGACCAACAATGCCATCTAGAATGGATTTTAGACCTCCAACCAAGTTGCCAAGTGAAAGATTCCCTGACTATGAGAATCTCCTTTGCTAGAGCATATGTGAAGAGGATATTCCCCAAGAGTGGCATAAAAAACTCGTAGATGATTGATTTGGCATAATGTTAATAAAGCAGCATTACAGTTTGTAATGAAAAGAAATATGATTCATTTACTCGCCGAGTCATTGCCGAGTAGATCATGCACAAGGTCACCGACAGTCCAACCCTGACCGACAGTATGATCCATGCCCATCATCCCATTCCACGCACTATGACCATCCCATGCTGACGTGGCAAATTGGATCTCAAGTTTCATATAAAACCAAGTATAAATAATTAATAAATAAAACTTAGAAAATCCAAATACCCAGCTTGTAACAACCTGACCCGACAGCTGCGTGTATCCATCTGCCCCTGGGACCCACATAATCAACTTCTCTGCATCAATCCAATGGTTAAAACACCAATGGCCCGTATCAGCAAGATTCCGCCAAATTTAGGGGAGAACCACTAAATTTAGCTACTCCTATAACTGCCTAGTTAGTGTCCACTGTCATGGTTAACCGCTAAATTAAAGGAAACAATATTACAAAGGGAAAAGATCTGCTATACTCAAAGCAGTAAGTTTCTCTGTGTCCCCACACCACAGGCTGACACGTGATGGTTTCTCAATTTGGTGGCTCCTTTAAATAGGGTCCAAATGGTCATTTAAGCACTTTTATATGGTTTCAACCCTGCAAACCCCATTTTTGTGGGTACCTATTTTTTTCATTTGGAAACTGTTTTTACAGTTTTAACCCTATATATCTCACCTTTTGTACGTGGGACACAGAAGGACAGACAAATTGGATGTAACAGATCCTTTCCCTATAAAAAAAAAATTGGAGGAAGAAAGATGGCCAACCCAGTTCATTTATATCTTTAGATGTATCTAAAGAGGGAAAATAGAAACAAGAAAAAAATATATATCTATAAACTATTATTTGAGAAATTTTAAATAGGGTTAACTCCCCACCGACACCACAAGGTCAGGTTATGCATGAGACCAATGTTAGTAAATGGGTTGAACTAAGTGCTGGGGACAGAAAGTTCCAAGCAGCACTCATTTAATGCCACGTGGGTTTCCATACAACAAACAAAAATAATCCATGGCTCCTACTGTTAGGGCTTCCTATGTTTATTTAAAGCTGTGATTATAAGATGATTACTTGTATTTTAGGGTTAAAAATGATGGGTGTTCTTCTAATGAAGTTTCCATTGATAGATATAATAATAATAATAATAATAATAATAATAATAGCCATACTAAGTGGATTGATTGGTTGTGATGGGATACTCTTAGGTGGTATTGTTTTACGATGTGGCCGCTTTCGTAACCGTCTGATTGGTACCTTGAGTTGCATAATGTACATTATCATAATATTAATTTATACATGGTGAAAACCCCAGTTGAATAACTACCATCAGATGGTGAAAATTTTGACTTTACATTGTGTTACTGTGTGAAAAACTAACTATTTGATCCTTTTCCTAATCAATTAAGTTTCTTATTTCAAAGGGTTTCTTTAATTTTTAATGTTTGCCTTAAACCTATTTTAAGGGACTTGTGTTTGATACAATGTGATTCTAATAATTGTTCCCAAATTATTTATTTTTCAATGTTTGGCTTAAAACTTATTTTAAGGGTCTTATGTCTGATTCGATGTGATTCTTATAATTGTTCCCATTGAGCTTATTACAATTTTCACATGCAGTCGACAACCTCACCTATAAGATTTTCTTCTTTTTACTTAGAGAAAAGTGCATATATAGTCAAAACACTAGTAAACAAACACGTGCATTATAATATCGAAGATCCATGTCCTATGGATCTTAATTATTGTTATTATTGTCACTATTATTTTTTGGGGTTGAGTTGGAGGCACAATCTCACCTTAAAATTATTGTTAAGCCATTTTTATTTTTTGGGTAAATTGTCAATCCATTTGATCCATCAATCTTTTTTTTCCTTCTTTTGAATTTAGGAAAAAATATTTTGAATAGTTGAAAGTCTAAAGATTTAATGGTTGCCTGCTTCAAATCTCCTACATAATACTTCTTATAGATGTGTTAATCATACTCTGATAAAAAAAAGAGTAACTTATTTCAATTAATAGAGTCAAATTGATGATGATGATGATAAAGAATTCTAGGGTTTTTTATATCCTTCTTCTTTGAACATATTTACACCAATTAGTTACACATAAGACACACCATGTGAGTCATGCTGACTACACAAAGTACAAAAGCACTAAGATCATAAAGTAACCCTTGAGCAATTCATGAAAGAAGGGAGGTGGAAGAGCTTTTTTTTTCTTGTTCACCTAAAAGCATGTGAAGAGATTGGTCAATTTCTGGAACTAGAGAAAGAAGTCATCTCATATATTATGATCCATTCAACCTTTCAATCAGGGTTTGGCTTGTTTCTCTACTTTGGTTAGTCAAGATTGAACTACAATATCAAATCCAATGACTAAAATCAGATTTGGAATCCTGTTAAAACATGATTGTACACATGGCAGCTCTGGTGGTAGCCCAAAATGGGTTTACATGTTCTGCCACATTACCCTTTTCTATGTTATTAGTTTTTTTTTTTTTTTTTAATATGACTGCATGGTTATTTTCAGTCCAAGTTACCTTTTTATTTTTTGTTTTTGTACGTGTCGGGCTCAAATTTGTTTTTCAACAAAAATGCTGAAAAATCAATCCCAACATGACACATAATACCTACCAAACAGGATCGTTCGGATTGGTTTTTTAGCATTTTTTAGCTGAAACACCAATTTCAGCAGATCCAGACTCTTTACGAGTCAGGTATGCCCCACTCAGATTTGAGAAAGGGGCGACCACATAGGAAGCGATACCAGCTTCAATTGGACCCGCACAATAAATGCAGGGAAAGGAGCTATAGTCAAATGCAATCGCTTGCACATGGGATTGAACCTGTGACTTCACATAGAAAGGAAATGCAGAGGATTTGATAGAACAACTTAGAGAGGCTAAAGTTGGAATGACATAAGGGCTGACACATCAGTGCCAAAAAGTGAAAAACATCTCCCAAAAAAGTGTAAATCATTTTTTCAGTGCTGATGTATCAGCCCTAATGTCATTCCAACTTTTGCCATGCTCTAAGTTGTTGTACTTAATCCTGGCTCGAGAGGAAACGCCACTACCAGTAGGACCAAAGGACATTGCCAACCCAAGAGTACTATAACATGGCAAAAGAAAAGGTCATGCTCCCTCCCAATCTTATTTACTAAAGAAATTTATAAAAAAAAAAAACTGAAAGGTTATTATTCTTAAGGTAAAGTACAATACAGAGTAGAGTGTGCCCTTAGAATTTGGTGTGCTCCTTCGACAAACGCTTAAGGTCTGTCCATGTGCAAGGAGCAGACATATGACACCGAAAAGTGAAAATCATCCCCCAAAAAGTGTAAATCACTTTTTTAATGCCATGTATCTGCTCCAGCATATAGGTGGACCTTAGGCATTCATTAAGGGAGTGAACCAAATCCGCACCGTAGAGTGTGGGCTGTCGCGAGCAAAGACACCACACACCAACAGGTCCCTATAGATAGATAGTCTAGATTTGCCATGTCAACCCTCTCATTAATAGAGAATTTAGTTATTGGTTATGCCAGTAATCATACAAAAGAAAAGATCCTAACCTCTTGATCTATGGTTGACTCTGTGCACAGCAGAATTGAAGTTAATAGTCAACATAAAAAGTACATACATTGAACGAGATCCATTTAGCCACATGTAAGATAAGGAAGGTTAAAGTACATTGAGGTTGATGTGACAAAGTTCCATAGCTTGAAATTTTTTATCATCAATGTGGACAGCAACGCACCATGCGCAGGGTAGGTTGACACCCTAATGGAAATCCAACTTGTATTTGGGGTTGACATCGACTTCTAACCAAGTAGATTTT
Source organism: Platanus orientalis (assembly GCA_025762735.1). Taxonomy (NCBI): domain Eukaryota; kingdom Viridiplantae; phylum Streptophyta; class Magnoliopsida; order Proteales; family Platanaceae; genus Platanus; species Platanus orientalis. Next base: position 24,366 of record JAOXJP010071345.1, read on the forward strand.
CTTTGCTTGCTTTCACTTTTCAAGATTTAAGAGCGCTCATTAAGCCTCCTACCAAGGAAAGTTTGAGGCCTAGTCTCTCTCTCTCTCTCTCTCTCTCTCTCTCTCTCTCATAAGGGCCCATTTGTCCCCCAATTGGTTCAATTTTTGTGTCGGTTGGAATATATTGGTTCCTTTTTTGTCCCACAAGTACCACAACAGACACGTGTGTATGTTTGTATGTATGTGTGTGTGAGAGAAAGGGTAAATTTATGTTTCTTACACAATTTGCCATCCACTTAACATAAATGTATATGGTACTGGACCACTCTATGTGTGGGCCCCCAGTTAAAATATATCATACACTTAGAGTGAGCCCAATTGTCCATAGATTGCGGTTGTCCTGCTAAAGGAATGGTCCAGCCATTTATCGATTCAAAGTCTTGACTCAATCTACATGGTTTGTATTTTGCCACATTTTTTCTTCCTTAACGTAAAATTAGACATGAAATAATACATTATTGTCACATAATTCACTAATACGAATCAAAATTAAGTTAATTTTTGAGATTTTTTAAGAACCAATTCATAGTTAATTTAAGTTCTCTAGAACACTCATGAAAACCTGAACTGACTTAGCAATCAGTTTCTTCGTAACCCCAAATGGGGGCCTCCGTTTGGCAAATGAAAGAATGTGAAATCTCCGGCTTTATTGAACACCACATTATGAGATATCAGCATGTAAAAATGGAAATGAGGCTGCAAAACAGCAAAACTTAGGCAATCGACAAGCTTGAGGTTGAGTCATATTTTGTTCTTATTTGGGCTAGACGTTTACTACTGTGTTTCTCAATTAACAATGCGTTAATTTATCTCTTTTTAAGTTATTAATTGTAATTATGTTTAGGTGAATAAGGGAGGAAGAAAGATTGATCTCGAAGCTCCGAGTTATTTTCTTTTCTAAATATTATGATATAGTCAATAATATGGTTTATCTTTTGACCTTGAAATTATTGTAAATGTCTTAAAGCTTTATGATAATTTTGAGATATCTAAAGAGCATTCTTTAATTGAAATTTTTCATTTTGCGAGAAGTTTTTGAAGTCTTAATTTTATACAATTTAGAGTATTTGGAACATTCAAGGTTAGATCTATTGGAGTGGAGTCTGATACAAACCGGAGGCAAGAGGAATCAAATGGTGTTCTAGCAGTGTCGAATCAATCCAAACTATACAAATTGCAAAAAACAAAAACCATAGAATTGCCAATTTAATCTCGGATTGATCCAAAATCGATCTCAGATCGAGCCAAGCATCCAGTTCAATCCAGGATCAAGTCGTTGCGGTGGAACAAAAATAGAAACTTCCATGGTGAGCAAGGAAGCTTGGTTTTAATGGTGAGATCAACTTGTATGATTTATATAAGGTCTCTATTGTTGTTTAAGGTTTAAAAGAGTGAAAATATTGTGAAAAAATAATGGTTTTGTGAGAGATTGATAGAGAACTCTTGTAATCTTCCCCAAATGAAGTTTTCTTTGTGATTCCGTGGTTTTTCCCTAACTTGGGGTTTTCTACGTAAATCCTTGAATTTTTGTAGTATGCTTGTGATTTTGACTATTTTGATTTGATTATTATTGTTTCTTCTTGTTTTGCTAGGTTAGAAGGTTTTCTGTATTAACTCCCAATAACTGGTATTAAAGTTGAGGTTTTGAAAAGCCGGTTTCAACAAATCAAGAAATGATAAACTTCATTTTGAGTGTGAGCAATGGTGGCATAAATGGATGACTCCATAAAGTTTTGGATTAAGAAGTTCAACAATACAAACTTTGCACTATGGAAGATGCAGATAGAAGATATTTTATACCAGAAAAGATATATATCAACTTCTTGAAGGGAAAACAAAGAAAGCCGATGTGACGTCAAAAATAGATTGAGCGGTGCTCGACAGGAAGGCCCTAGGTACGATTACACTCTCTTTATCGTCATTGATTGCTTTCAATATTTACAAAGAGAAAACCACAAAAGATTTCATGGTGGCCCTTGCACAGATGTATGAGAAGCCATCTGCATCAAATAAGGTATTCTTAATGAAGAGGTTATTTAAGGGAGGAACCATTACGAAACATCTAAACGAGTTCAACACAGTCACAAGTGTAACGATCCCAAATTTCATCGCCTTATTTGGGCATGAAACCGCGCCACTACTAAACCGGATCTATACGAAATTGACTATAAATTTAAGCATTTTACTTATACCTGTGATCTTCATGGAATCACATGGTAAACATTTCATAGTCCATCCATAGTGAAGATATCTAAAGTACATCTCAATGAACAATTTAATTTATTTCTCATGCATAAACTACATTGTCATAATATGAATATGCATATGCAAATCATTTCAAACTAAGCATGCATCATTCTTAAGCAATAAATAAACATAACAACACATTTGCATAATGAGACATTTGAATTTCTACGTCTATATTCAACAAGTCTACAATTACATTAGTACTTATCATTCACAATCTTACTTATTACTCATCATAGATTACTTATCATTCATCATGTCATCACATATTACTTATTAGCTTCCATTGTCATTCTCTTAATATTTACTTATCACTTTTCATGTCGTTTAACACTTATCATGTATCTCTTTTAGCATTGAATTGTACCCCAATGGAAGAACCATTATACATCTTTATTGCTCTTACATAGTTTAGGAACTTATATACCACATGTTAAGTATTTCACAATAGTGTCTTACCACATAACCTATCTAAGTGTAGATAAACCATGAAAAGTTTTCAACAAGCACATCATATAACCCAGAAAAATGTCTCCAACATAGAATATCATATAACCATATAAGGTCTCCTACACATCATATCACATAACTCATATAAAGGTCTCCAACATAAAATATCATATAGCCGTAAAAAGTCTCATACACATCATATCACATAACACATACAAAGGTCTCTGACACAGCATAACACATAACTATATAAGGTCTTTGACACATCACATCACATATCATATATTAGGCCGCTAAGGCTATCGTCACCTATTAAAGTGACCTAGTGGTTGGGTACTTAGAATCATTGGACAAGTTTATAGTCATTTTGCCTAATAGCAATTATCATTAGACAACTAGTGTCCTTGCACCTAATGACGGTCATCATTACAACTGGTATCTATTTGTCTAATGATAGTCATCATTGGAAAAATATGTAGTTCCTTTGCCTAATGGCGGTAATCATTAGACAACTAGTGTCCCTTTGCCTAATGACGGTCATCATTGGACAACTGGTGTTCTTTCGTCTAATGGCGATCATTATTGAACAAATATGTAGCATATTCGTCTAATGACGGTCATCACTGGATAACTAGTATCCCTTCGTCCAATGATAGTCATCATTGGACAACTAGTGTCCATTTACCTAATGGCAATCACTACTCATGCACCATCCAACTTAGGAGTATATCATTCAAATTAAATATATATTTCTCTGTCATAATACTTTTCTTTTTTTATATGACTTATAAATTTACTTTACTCTTGAAGCTTATATGTTTCTCTTTCTCCCTTGAACATTCTTTTTTTTTCATAAACTCTTCTTTTTCTCTTATTATGACTTCACCAATTTTATGTGTCTTATAACCTTTTTCTTATTTATTAACATTATTTCATATTCTCAATAGTGGGACCTTTAAGGTCACTTACACTTACTCATGCTCACTTAAATACTTGGTATCATTTTCTTACTCTTGTTTACATTTTTCTTCCACTTACTTTACACTTTATACTCACTTGGATTCATTTGCTTACACTCTAATTTCACTTCATATTTTTCTTACACTTTTGTTCACCTTGACATATTGTATTATATCCCTAGTTGAAAAACCTTGATAGAAAGTTGCACATTGTATTTATTCCCCAATGGCAGGACCTTGACCATAACTTGACCTAGATACAATATTGCACATTGCCCAATGGCTGAACCTTGACCATAACTTGACATTGATAGAATATTGCACATTATATTTATCCCCAATGGTAAGACCTTGACTATAACTTAACCTTGATGAAATATTGCATATTGTATTTATCCCTAATAGCAAGACCTTAACCATAACTTGACTTTGATGGAATATTGCACATTATATTGATTCCTAATGGTAGGACCTTGATAGGAAGTTGCACATTGTATTTATCCTCATTGGCAGGACCTTGACCATATCTTGACTTTACATCTTGACATTTACACCTTGACATTTAGATCTTGACCTTTACATCTGGACCTTTAGATCTTGACCTTCACATCTTGACCTTTACATCTTGACATTTAGATCTTGACCTTTACATCTTATCCCTTACACATTGACCTTTGCATCTTGACATTCTTCTTATTTATCTTCTTTTATGTTTTTTGATTCTTTATCAATTTCACTCTTCATTGGTTCATGACCAACTTACTTTAATATCACTATATGAACATTCTTTGATCATAATATAAGAACATAAATTATTCACATATTACATTCATTAACTTAGTAATAAAGAAGAAATCTATCATTATAGGCATCCAAGAAACATGTAAATAGTAAAGAAAGCATTAAGAGACATTTTATCAAACATGTAGAGTGCAAGAATTAATGAATTTGCATGGAAAGTCAAATAAGCCTCACAAATTGTTATAAACCAACATATATTTGAGATGATTTATTATAGGAGACATTAAGCTCATGCAAGGAACCCAAAAACATCCAAGAAACATGAGAGTAACATGAAAATTTCATAAAAGACATTTTATCAAACATGTAGAGTGCAAGAATTAATGAACTAGCATGTGAAGTTAAATAAGCATCATAAATTACTAGAAATCAACATAAATTTTAATAAATTTATCATGAGAGACATTAAGCTCATGTTAGGATTCCAAAAACATCCAACATCTCAAGGAAATACATATACATATAATGTAAAACCATTTTTTCTTACAAATTAGATTGAGGATTTCTAATATTCTAGCATAATATGACAAGATCTCATCACAAATTACTACAAGAGGTGGGATTTC
>JAOXJP010071346.1:0-15289 GCA_025762735.1 Platanus orientalis
ACCTTATTCACCCAGCCTTTGTGTCTGGGAACATGAGGGAGTATAAATTTTGGGAGTAGAACATTTTTTTTCCCTTCCTTTGTTATCTGATTAGATTAAAAACCAATTTTACCCCTCTATCGGATCATCCTAGGATAATTAATTACATCCACATAGGATTCGGGGCACTACAGTCATTTCATGTTCATTTATTCAGTAGTCTTCTCGGGAGACATGAAGCAGAGTCTAAGAAGAAGGCCAAATCTTTTGAGCTAAGTTGAGTGAAAACAGTAACAGAAATGGCGATTAACTCAGATTTTGGAGCTTTCATGGAGAAATTCGTCTTGCATCCGCCACCAAGTTCTTCCCCTCAAGAACTCCCGTTAAATGGTCTCACTTTTGCCATCAAAGACATGTGAGTGTCTCTGGTTTAACTTCAACTAGCAACTTCAAATCTACTTTGTTTAATTTTCTTGAATTCTCATTATTTGATTACTTGTTATTTGCTGTTTAGCTTCTATTTTTGAAACCCTTAATTTGTAATTGGGTTTTGTTATTCATTTTGATTGGATTTTACTTGTAAACTAGTTCTGAATTTTATGTTTGTGATTGCAGATTTGATGTGGAAGGATATGTGACTGGATTTGGTAATCCGGATTGGGCAAGGACTCACCCACCTGCTGTATCAACAGCTCCGGCAGTTTTAGCTCTTCTTAATGGAGGTGCTACATGTGTTGGTAAAACCATAATGGATGAGATGGCCAACAGGTAGGAGTTTGGAAAAGAAAATTTTGATGTTGCCTTAGAAATTGGTTCCTTTTAAATGAGTTTTTTTTTTTTTTTGGTTGGATAATATAAACTGCGTTTAGTAACATTTCTACAATCCTACTGATTCAGTTTTAAAATCTTGATTCTGGATTCTACCAAGAATGCATATTTTAGAGAGGCATTTGGTTTGACAGAAAATAAATAAATAAATAAGGACAAGGAATTGGATAAGAAGAATGATTGTCTGTTTTGAGACAGACCTCTATTATCGTGCATTGATTGACACATGTTGTGTTTTTGAATTTGATGTTTTTTATTGACCATCTACTTTTTTAACTGAACACTTTTTTTGGATAATTTTACACCCCCCCCCCTAAAAAAAAATAACACATCCCTGCTTATAATTCACCATATACACTATAGAGGCATTTTTATCACAAAACATTTGTTTGGATTGGATGATCAGCATTTTGTAACTCTCAAAAATGACTTCAAAATAGATTTTTGAAGTGAAATCTGTGAAGTGATTCTGGTGTTACCAAACAACCTTTTGGTTTTTTTGTATTTTTTAGAGTTGAAAATCCAAAAATCATTCTTTTAAAATGTTATCAAACGCAGCCATAATCGATAGTCATGGATAAGGTGCTTTGATTCTTTAAATTCCCCCACTGTATCGGTGACATAACATGAGTATGAGTGAGAATCCAATTTAGATCGTTTAATACACTGTTTATTCATAATTATGTATGAATATGTTTTATGAATTTTTGGATATTAGATATTTCTTAGGCCTGCAAAACATTTAGGCTGCGTTTGACAGCTACTTGTAATGAAATAATTTCATTTGAGTTTCCCAAGGCTTTTGTAACCACAACAGAATGGTTTAAAATGATTTCATTCAGATTTACAGTGTTTTGTGCTTGACAACTTAAGTCATCATTTCATTTTATAGAAAAACCTAAGATGACCTCATTTCTAATTGTAGTTGACAAATCAGTATAAATTTGAATTAGTTCATTGGGAAGCGTCATCTCATGGTTACAAATGCCTTAAGAAACTCAAATGAAATGATTACATTACAAGTGGCTGCCAAACAGGCTATTAGTGTTTAATCCATTATTCGGATTACAAACAAATCTTGTTCAATCCACAATATAGATAATGAACTAACGATGCTAGATAATTTAGAAGATCGTCTAAGTCGGGTTAATCTAGTAGGCCCTAAAGGCTTACTGACACTCATGATCCTTCGTAATCAAGTTATACTCAAGCCAATGCAAGAGCACCTTTCTGCTGATCAATTAGGATCATTGTAAATGATTTTGTGAGAAATCAATAGAGAACCTACAATCATGAAAATTAAAATAATATTTGTTCTTTGGTCTTATGGTCTTATGCTCTCTCCTTCTCTTGATGCCTGTGTTACTGGGACACCCTCTCTTTTGATTAGATGCAAATTTAAGAGTAAGGACTAATGAACCTGTATCAACCCATCATGGGAAATGAAAATTCTATAACTTACACCATGATATAATGTTATACGGGTGGACCTAAGCCTTAATGACCACCTATTGAAATCGGGCCATAATCAGTCCAGTACTTGATCAAGTAGTATTAAATTTGGGTTCTATAAAAACCAATGGTAGCCGACCCCAAATAGTTGGGATAAAGCTGTTTGTTGTTGTTGTATAAAAACCAATGGTCTTGATTATTGCAAGAACATTAAAATTCTAGCATTCTCTCGAATCACAAGACTTTAAAATAATTGACTATCGGACCCTAGCTATAGTACATGAACAATGAAGGACACCTACAAATACAAGATTTGGTCAAAAGAAACTACTAATACTAAATCATAGAAGCCATTGCACCATCTTATGAACTTTTGGATCCTCAATTTTGAGTTGAATTTGTATCTCTTCACAAGATATAGATTTCAACCACTTTATTCATTTGTTATGTGTAATACCATTTGAATTGAATGTACTGAAGCCCAATGAGATATGCTGGAGTGATCATAACAATCTGATTTGATTACTTGATTCTTCTTGGCCATTAAAATTATGAATAATTCTTCACATTAGTTTCATCTATCAGATGATTAGGATCATTTAATCGATGTTATGTTGGGGCTACCTAATTCGAAAAACAATAAAAATCTGATGTTACAATATATCACATGATATAGGACTCACCAAATTCTTCTTCATATGTACTCTTTGAATTTGAAGATCATATTTTTGAGACTCTTATTATAATCATAAATGATATTTGATGGCAGTATCGAGGGAATAAACAAGCATTACGGAACACCGGTTAATCCATGTGTTCCAGATCGCATACCTGGAGGATCTTCGAGTGGATCTGCTGTAGCAGTCGCTGCAAAGCTTGTAGATTTCTCCTTGGGTGAGCTTTTTTCTTCCAGTGATAATGAGATTGTTAATGTCTTGTTTTTTGACGTTTGGGGAGCCAAGTGAAGACTTTGTTATACTATTTCTCATAGGTACTGACACTGGAGGAAGTGTGAGAGTTCCTTCGGCATTCTGTGGAATTTATGGGTTTCGGCCTTCGCATGGAATTGTTTCTACTGAGGGCGTTATTCCTATGTCACAAAACTTTGACACTGTTGGTAAGTAACTAATATTGGTCTTCAATCTAGCAGATTATTGGCAAGGATATCTTTCAAGCTTTATATCTTGATGTATGGCTAAGATTGGGTTCACCCCTATTGTTATGTTACAAATATTATAACTTAAACTTCGGGCGATGAAGTTCTGCTCCAACTCTGAATGAACTCAAATGTATTAAGGTCATATTTGATTCAGTTGCAATTTCTAAAGCATTCCATTAAGGCTTAGTCTGGTTGCCTTGAATTGTATTAAAAAGAAAAGAAAAAAATATAACAACAACAACAACAACAAACCACATTATCCCAACTATTTGGTGTCGGTTACACGAATCTTGAGAAAACCAATTTTTCATGGCAATCAGACAACTTAAAAATGATTTTTTGAGAAAATTTTGTCATGAGAAAACCTTTTCATGGAAACTAGACAGGGCCTAAATTGCATTTCATGGAAAACAAACTTATGTGTATATTTATTTCTTAATTTTGGTTAAGCTACATAATGGTCTTTCAATTTGACCCACATAAATTGCATGCCTTCTACAACACAAAAAAAGTCACAAAACCTAGAAAAATTCATAAATTTCAATGACCTCTTAATCCAGTGAGCATTATGGATGAATCCAGCTAAATGATTGAATACAACCTTCCAATAAACTTCTTGATTTTTTGCAAGAGAAAATACAGGAATGATGGGAGTAAGAATTAGGGTAAAGAAAATTCTCAATAACTCAAAACTTCATTAAAAAACTCACTCAATTTGATTATAATCATGAATCTATAGACTATAGATCCAAAAAATAGAAATTTCCTAAATAAATTTGAATTCCTACTACATTAGTTAATGTAATAGCTAAAAAGACGAATAATCATTAAAAATAGAAATTTTCTAAATCTATTCAAAACTACCATAACATTAATCTTAAAATAATTCATAAAGATATTCTTTAAAAAAATCACATCAAATATTTTCCATTATATGTGAAAATTGGAAGTTTCCAAAATAGCAAAATTTAACCAAAAAAACTATCATTTGAATGTCTAAACAATGGATTTTGGAGATCTTTCAAACCTCAAATGTGATAACAACATAAAACGGTATAGAATTTATCGAGCTGATCATTTTGAGTACTTCAAACTTTAAATTCAGACGTCGGGATCAAAAGTTATAATTGTTTAAAGTTTAAGGGACATTTTTGACTTCTTATGATCAATCTACTCCTTGAACCTATTTGCAACTTATTGTATGCATCACACTTGTGATTAGGTAACAATGCATTTTTTGTTTTTTTGGGCTCAAAATTAATAACCTCATAATCTCTTAAACTTTATTAAACAGAGTAGGAAGGACCGTTGTTCTTGTTGATGTAATCATATCATACGTGCAGCTTGATATTAAACTTAAATTGGACAAAACCCTTTAGCTGATAAGAATATGTTGTAGTTTTGCATCACTGGTGATGGAAGTATATATCTCACCAGCAGTTTTAATAGTTTTTTGGTGTTTTTTTCCTGCAACTCTTTTATCGTTGGTTAACCTTGGGTTATCATGGCAAAAGCTCTGTGACTCTGAATGTTATTTAATTTGCAACTCTATTTATTGACACAAAGTCATTATGTAGGATGGTTTGCAAGGGATCCTGTGATCTTGAATCAGGTTGGGCAAGTGCTACTGCAATTGCCTAATGTGGATCCTGTACGACCTAGTCACATTATCATTCCAGATGACTGTTTCCGACTTCTGAATATTCCAAGTGATCGACTGACTCAAGTTCTAATTAAATCTGTGGAAAAGTTGTTTGGAGGTAATGCTTGATCATGTGGTATGTGTCCTTTATTTTCATGTTATCAAAAAAAAAAAAAAAAAAGGTTCTACTAGTATCATATCAACTGGTTTCTAATCAAATTATGTATTACTTCATGATTTCACTATTTCAGGTCAAGTTGTTAAGCATACAAACCTTGGAGATTATGTTAGGGATCGAGTTCCAAGTTTGAAGCGTTTTATGGGCGAAGTCATTGAGCATCCGGAGTATGATATACCATCTTTGGTAGCCCTTTCAAGTGCCATGCGGTTGCTTCAGAGGTATGGGTCCTGTACTATTGTGATGGTGTCTCTAATTCAACCCCATGTACAATCCGTTTGACCTGTATTTAATCCGAGCCGGGATTCGATTGAACCGCCAAACCATTTGTTTTGTTTTTTGGGGTTTCCACCCGCAATGTGAGATTAGGGTATATATATATATATATATATATATATATATATATATATTGCCGAACCACGATAATTCTTGTATTCCATCTTTTTCATACAATTTTCTCGTTTTGTTTCACATTATTATTAACCCAAATTCGATAATTTTGTTATTGCATGAACATAATTGTATACCTTTTAAATGCCATTGACTCACCGTGTTGTTGAAATGCTGGTATTGGTGATGTCTTGAAACGGGTTAATTTATTTCCCCTCTTTATTGACTCCTTTAGAATGTAATTATTGTCTGAGGTACAGGTATGAAGTCAAGATTAACCATGGTGAATGGGTCAATACAGTCAAACCTGATTTAGGACCCGGAATATCGGAACGGGTATGGAAAGCCCTTGGGACAACAGATGAAAACATTGACGCTTGTCACTCAATGAAGACTGAACTCCGTGCTGCTCTTAATGATCTTCTTGAGGTAAACACTAAAACACTGCTTGTGGAGGTACCAACTTCTTTTTGATTCATCATATATTTTTAATATTTCATCAGAAATTTAGTGTCTGTGGTGGCACGGGTTCAAGTCACAGAAACAGCGTCTTTACAAATTGGGGTAAGACTGCGTACACGTTAGTGGGAGCCTCATGCACTGGGTCACCCATTTTGTTTAACCTACTTTAAACCTAAGGTTTCCCATGCTGTTTAAGTAATTGATATGTTATGTTATCTTGTTTTAAAATTTTGTTTGATCCTTTTAATTGTGATTATTATTATTATTATTATTTGGGAGGAGGGGTTTGCTAAGCAACCTGTCATCCTCATAGATTCTTCTTGGAAAGGGAATTTTAAGTAGTTTTAGGGGGCTGATTCTGTGTCCAAGAAGCACTCCCAGGCAAGTCGGTCCCTACTGTCATTCTTACTTTAGCTAACTTTTAATTGTCTAACCAAATCACACCCCAACCCTGAAATGTACCCTCATCGAAGTTACCAATTTTTGGGCCTTGTGCATTGTTTGTTCTTTCATATATATATATATATATATGTGTGGGGTCTACCTGCTCTTGAAAAGTATGGTTTCCATTTTTTTTTATGCCCCTTTTAAGAATGCTGAAGTAACAACACTAATGAAATTGCTACTTATGAGTATGAGGTCACTTTTTTCTACAATTGTTCCTTTTATGATGTTTCCCCTAAATGATTTGTAGGAGTTTGGTATCCTTGCAATCCCCACAGTTCATGGATCTCTGTGTAAACTAGGGACAGACGTGAGTACACTTGAAATCTTTCTTGTTAAAGCATTTCGCTTGCTATCTATTGCTGGAGTTTCTGGGTTTTGCCAGGTATTCTCTCCTATTTGTTCATCAAAAAAAGATCATTGCGTCATCCTACTTTATTATCTTGAGACATATGTATATCATGCTGTCTTTTTTTTTTCTTGTTGGAATTTTTTTTTTCTAAATCACAGGTGAGCATACCACTAGGGATGTATGAGAACCTTCCCGTGGCAGTGTCTCTGTTAGCAAAACATGGTGCAGATAGGTTTCTGCTTAATCTTGTTGAGACCCTTGATCCTTCTTTGAAAGAACAGATTGAAATTGCTGAGAAGACAAGTTACTAAAGTTGGTTTCCTTTAAATCTAGGTAAGCTGTGTGTCCATGTGTAAGAAATAAGATGAGCTGACATTCTTTTTTTGTGCATTTTAAGTAAAGAGAATCTTGCTTTTGAGAGAGAGATGGAGTATGGTATCTATGAGCTAATGAGTGACCGTCTTATGGTGCGTGGGTCGTCTGGATTAGCCACATGTACAGTTCCCTTGACCATGTCAGCTCTATGTCATACTGTGTATTCAACTTCTGTTTATAAATTATATTCCTTGAGTATTCCTGAATTTTCTTATATAAGCAAGGCTTTAAGGTGAAACTTGTTGTAGATATCAAAATTTCTACAAGTGCCTTAAAGTCCAAAAAAAAAAAAAAAAACCACTTTGACATGTCCTAGGGGCCTAAACCCAAACACGGGCCAATAACCATTCTATGGGTTTTATGAAAATAAGACCTTTTATTCTACAAATCTATTAGCCAAAACCGTTGCTGCAAGCTCATAAAAGAGAAGGGGCCTAGATTCTCTCGTCTTTCTACCAAAAGAGAATGTGGGTATAAGTTATTCCAATTACTGAAACCATTCCTCCAAGGTGTATAAAACACAAGACAATAGAAAATGAAGGATCCTTTGGCAAAGGCTTGGTCTATAACAACTCTCGATCAAGAAATAATATTCAAGTCATTTACAAGACATTTCCTATAAAAACAAAATTCTTCTCTTCTTCTACATTCTATAGCTTGAGAAAAATAATGAATCAACATCCTTCAAAGAGAACAAGCATGAAACCATATTAAAAGAATTTCATAAAACAAATCTTACATAGTAAGATCCTTGATTTCAAATCTTTTGACAGAGAATCAGAGGTTTACATTCTTGCAGAAATAATAAAGATCAGAGATATTGTACTCACTTTAAACTATCAAATTCTTACCTTTTTTGTAATTTGTCCCAAGTAATGTGATTTCAAGATAGATACATGAAATTGTTGTCCGACACTTGCCATGTGGAATGAAGACATAAGAGGAATGGAGCTAGGGACAAAGTCATTGAAGGAAGATCAAGCTAAAAATTATTAGCGCAAAACTCAAAACAAAATTTGTTCATGTAAGCATATGTTTTGTTATACCATATTAAATTTATGTAGAGACTTATATCACTGTATATTATTAATTATGGTGACGTTTGAGCACTCATCATCCATTATTTAGTACTCGTAATCTCGTCGTACAGCGCAATATTTATGTTTTGAAAGATTTAACAAGCCAAAACTGATTCTCAGGGAAATTTACACCACCAATATTCGTACCATAGCATCTATTGTGGAAGGAAACCTGCAAGATCTGCCAGTTCTTCTACTTCTTTTGCCAACCTTTCCACCTTGTCCACCACATCCATCAACAGGAATACAAAGCTTGCCATGGAAAATCCTTCGTCATTCCCTAGTGCTCCACAGTTGGAGAGATGCACAGCTTCACTTAGCTCTAGTGTCGTTGACTGCAACGTAATTAGCACTGATGGACAGCATCTCTTCATGTTCTTGATGCCGTCCCCGAGTTCCCTCAACGTGCAAGCAAGTAGAGAGGCCACTGCTTCACACGGTTCCTTGATAGGCTGCTTGAGCACCAATGATGGCTAAAAATCATAATTTGAATGAAATTAGTGGCGGGTTATATAACGTTAGAGTTAACAAAGGTCAATAATAAGAGTTGAATTTGTTTGTGCATGGCCCCATGCACTTTTGCATGCATGGGGTCCACATTTCCCTGTGAGGGGGTGAACGGTACATCCTCGACAGAACATCCTTTCAGTTTGTTTTAACGGAAAGGATACTCTGTCCAGGATTGGGTGCTTAGGATAGTGTCCAGGACACCAGGTCCTTATGACGTACCCTGGTGTTCTGGACACCAAATCCTGGACAGAACATCCTTTCCCTTGTTTTAATGTTACAAAACCATGATTGACCCACCCGAAAAGGAGAGGCTTGAGTCAACTCAATTCAACCAGTGGTTCAACTTGGGCTGACCCGATCATAGAGCCTACAGTGCACACCATATTCTCAAGTTTATGTTTTATATTTGTAGAGGATTTTTCCCCCATTATATAATTAAACATATATCATGCATAAAACGTTTGATTGTGGGAGACCCACCACCAAGGGCTGTCAATGAGCTAAGCTAGCTTAACTCATCATGAGCTGAACTTAAGCCTTGTCTGAAGCTCTCAAAGCTACCTGAGCCTCCAGTGGAGCTTATTTAGCTAAGTAAGCCCAAGAGATTTGCGTGGTTCACATTGCTCACCTTCACCCATAAATGGGTCATATTGGGTTTTTTTTTTTTCTAATTTGTCATCCGGGATATATATATATATATATATATATATATATATATATATTTTATTAAAGCTGGCCCCACAGGCTCATAAGGAGCTTGATCAGCATGATATCCTTGTGTGACGAGTAACTCAGCCGAGCTTGTTGACAGACCTACCAGGCTACCACCACCCACTTGGGGTTTGGGAGATCTCTAGACCACTTGCTAGGAGTCTCCATTGGGTTGATTACTTGCCTTGGAATCACAATTTATGGCCATTTGTTAATATATATACTTAAATCAAGGTTTATAAAAAAGAGAAATCCACAACTGGGTACCATTAACATGTGAAGTTGATTGAAATTTCAATCTGGGTAACCGCTTTCATGTTAATTAAGAAATCTGTAAAGTATATGAAATAACCCTTTTTTAATCTTTTTAGCTGTTGTTGTTGCGGGTTGATCTTAGGGTATTAGTTAGAAAGCCAAGAGATGCACTGTCATGCCTGTTGATGAAATTGAAGACATTCTTTAAGTGAAAGAACGGAGGCAGCCAACTCAGTAAGCACACCCCCAATTTTCAGGTATTTGTTCCAAGGATATGAGAACCCAAATCTTCCATGCCACGGTTCCCATCTTGCAAAATTCTCCTGAAACATAGAGTAAAACATGGTGACCTGTTATTCTCTATCTTTGTTTATAAAAATAAAAAATCAAAAACCTGTTCTGAAAAGAGACAAATAAAACATAAAGCTAGTGTAAGGTTTCCACTAGAGTTTCTTCCTTACTAAGATTGATCCACAAAAGAACAAAGAAAATGCATGCTTACTTGCTTTCAAGAGAATCCATTAAGACTGTCCCTAAACAATAATGCTTATCATGAAAGAAAATTTTAAATTCAGTTACTATAGATACCAATGTCTCATCCTTGGACTTTGAGTGCAGTACTGATGAGTAACCATTGAAACTAATGTTGGCCTGGTTTTCCTTCTTTTCGCTGTTCCCTTTGAGGTATTCCCCCAAACATCCTGCAATAAAATAGTTGATTGATTAATTGCGGATGAAAGTTCTTCGTCTTTTTTTCTTTAGCCCTGTCTAGTTGCCATGAAAAGCTGGTTTTCTCATGATTCTTTGCAAAGTTTTCTCGAGGAAATCATTTTCAAGCTGTCTGGTTTCCATGAAAAGCTAGTTTTCTCACAATTCTTTTCTTTTCTTTTCTTGTGGGATTTTCTTTTCTCTCATTTTCTATCTAATTCAAGGCAACCAAACATAGAGGTAAGAAAAGAGAGAGTGATAAAGATAAAAATTTACCATGCAATTGTGTAAGAAAGTAGGTTCATGATATTATGTTCTTGTTGAGAACTTGTTAGTTTGTTTCAAAGCCGGCCAAGTTTGTATTACTAAAATATTCTAGTGTAAGATGATGTTATGTCTTGCCTTGAAATGAGACTTGAGATTCTAATTGTCTATTATAGTTCATTTTCAATTCCATAACTAAATAATTAACTTAGTTTTAGGTGTATAAGTGTTCTTATAATTGTCCTGAATTTAGAAAACTCACCTTCGATCAAACCGGCGAGCTTATCGAATTTGGAGGCTGTTGAACAATGAAGTTCGTCGCTGGCCCACACCGGGAAGATGAATAAGCTCGTCGACACACAGATCACAAAACCCATAATAATCGTCGAGAGACGGTCACGAGCTAACTCAATGACCGTCTCAGCACGCAAACCCGAGACTGCAACTAGATTAAATGTGAGGATGAATATCATGGCTGCATAGTCATATCTTTTCTTGATGCTTGGAACCAACCGTGAGTATGATGCAGCTGCACCTGAAATGTTCACGTTAACAACACTAGAGTTTAGATTAATAGAGAATAAAAACATATAATAATACCAAGGACAACAAAGTTAGTACTATAATTGGTTATAAATAGTGAATTAAGCTACATAACTAATTTTTAGCGTATAAGATGGTAAGACTGATATGACACTGTCAATTATCATTATCTTAACCAAATACCTGTTGTATTATAATAATTGGGTTATCTTAATCTTGTTATGTGTTAATTAGCTAATATGAGAAAATGAATAATCTATATTTAGTCATGATGAATCCTAAAACATGAAAATAAAGAAAAAAATATGAACAGAGATAAATAAATAAATAAACCATTTACGTGGTACGACTTTTGCCTATGTCCACCATAATAGAACTATCACTATTATTCTCTCATAATTTTTTCTCCTAGAGCCATACATCAATCCCTTGCAAAAATTACATAGATTACGCTAATACGACAATCCAAGAGGGTGAATTGTATCCGCTCTTCTTAACTTCTGCTCCTCTCTGCCCCCTGTCAGGGGGCGGATACATCAGCAACGTCAAGTGATTTTCACTTTTTTTAGGGCGGGGGGTGGTGCATATCATTTGTCAGGGCTGATGTGCCTGCCGCAGAGAGGAGCGGATACAATCCTCTCTCACAATCCAAGTTTCCAGCAATTTATAGAAGAATACTAGACATAAATCAGTGGCGTAAACGCGGTATGATTCATGATAAGACAATCCACCTTTACGCTATTACATCATTTTTTTTCTAGAGAGGGGACATGACATTCATCAACATAAACAAAAGGATAATGAGGTTACAAATGTGCGAATATCATACTAGTAACAACAATCATACCAAAGATAAATACGGATGCGCTAACGATGATAGCCTTGCCTGTCCTGCCAAAGTTTTGAGCTAAAATTGCTGCTAAACAACCCATCCCACCTCCTAAAATAGTCCCAATTCCACGATTCAAGCCCTTGCCAAGTGTAGCACCTAACATGTATTATCAAATTAATACCATCATTAACATTAAACCAACGTCAAGCATAACAATTGAAACATACAATTAAGCAATCAAAAAATAAAAAAATAAAAACTTTCTCCCTGCAAAAATAAGGTGAGATTACGAAAAAAACTAAGCATAATCCAAGTTTTAACGACCTGCATAGAACTCAAAAACGACTATTACGGTCATGATAGCCCACATGGCATTATCTCCAGCTTGCTCGTAAAGAGGATCAAGAATAAACAAGAGTGAAACCAAAACCAGCGCGATTGCAACCTTAATACTATGAATCAACCATCTGGGGTCATATGTGCCCTTCTTTTTAGTAAGACAATGAAAAAGGGAAAAAAGATTGGATTGGAGCTTCTTCTTCTCCTTAGGAGAAGCTCCACCCTCATTTGGAATAGCTACTATAGTTGAGTTCATGGGTATTATTTCCTTTTCTTCTTTGTTGGGTCTCACTTATTTGTTGGGAAGCTCAAGTGGAAGAGAAGCAACTATATATAAACACACCAATCCAATGAGATATGAAGTGGGAAGATGGTTGTTATGAACCAAACTCGTTAATGGCTATAGGCATCCCTAGCCAAAGCTTTTGCCAAAAATATTGAATGAAACACATAGAAGTACAAATTAAACCTCGATCATATGTAGTGCTTATATGTAAATGTGGATACATTAGTGAGCTTAATGGCCCCAGTGGAAGACGCGTGCTGGGCACGAGCATAATCATTTCGTATGACTTACATCCCTTGTTGGTGTCCAATCACTACGGCCTATGGCCTAGTGAAGTGTGGCTTGTCTCACGCTGCTCTGCTGTCTGATTCTGATCGTCTGTACTAGGCAAATCCCACTTAAATTTGAATAGAATACTTAATAAACATAACAATGTAGAGAAAAACCAGTAGGCGGGCAGCATCCGAATCGGATTTTTATTTGGATTCAATCTATATTACCAAATGAAGATTCAATTGGATGCACTCTAGTTATGTATCCCGTCGGTTTAGGATTTATCTGATTATAATCGTACTAAATACTGATCTATATTGATTCACTTCGACTAAATATCTAAATCCATTTAACTCAACAAAGACCATGTGTTTGAGTAATTTCTATCTTTAGTTCTATGGGAAGTGAGATGGCAGGTATCAAAAGGTTTATAGATAGAAAGATAGATAGATAGGTTATAAATTATTAGATGTTACTGTACGGGATCTGCAATGTATTATAAATTATTAGATGTTATTGTATGGGATCTGCAATGTATTACTCATAGAAACTTGTTACCTACACAATAGTTAGGTCGTTTGTGTATCTTTTTGATCTCCTACAATTATTTTTTAAACTTCCATCCTTAACTAAGTTATTAGTTATTTTATTTTTGAGTCTACACACATGCTTAAACACTACACATTGAAAAGAAGAAAAGATGTTTTTACAATTCACAATGTATATTTTCATTTCTATGGAGCACACTCCCAAGGTTTCTTGTAAAGCTTGAATTATGATCAATTAATGAATTTACTTCTATGATGAATTTCGTGACTTCAAGGATAGATTCTATCTGTAATCCCATTAAGACTGCTTCACTTTTTGTTTGTAGTGGTGAGCTTGTTGATCTTATTCTACTTCGAGCTGTTATCATTTCGTTATTTGCATTTCGTAATATAACACCCATTCCCACCACTTGGTTCTCCATAAAAAACACAACATTGAAATTCAGTTTTAGTCAATCATGCTGTGATAGGTCCCATCCTCTATTATTTTTATTTGTGTCTTCCATGCTCATCAAAGGATTTATTATCTCTAATTCATTTATTAATTTGTAAGAATTTATTAAAATTGGAGTTATATTGTATTATTTATTTTAAAAAGCTATAGCAATCTTGCTTTTCCATATGAGCCAACAAGTTATTACTATCTTTTCATAAACCTATAATCTTTCCTTATTTGTTACATTTGGCAATGTTAACTAGTACTTCATCTAGTCTTACAAGTTTCTCATTCCTTTTGGATTTATTCTTAAAACAAATTGTGATGTAGACCATTTATCAATAAAGGGGCATGTAACTAATTCATACAATCTTGTATCATCTTTCTCTTGGCATAGTGGGCATTTTATATCCATATTGAGTTTCTTTTTAATTAAGTTGTCTCATAGATAATGCTTCATTGCATGCTTTCCAAAGAAATTATTTTATTTTTGGGAAAATATTTAGGTTCCACATTTTGTTCTATCGGATTGCATCAATTATTTGTTTGGTTATTCTCTCTGTTTGTTGCTTCAATACTATCTCTTCCTCTTTATTCTCTATTATCATATTTATGTTATAATTCCTACTATAGTTTCTACTATAATAAATGTTGTCACAACTATTAGTATTAATATTATTTCTATTATTATAATCAGTGATGTTACTGTTATTAATATTATAATTATGATGGTTATTATTGTTGATGTTATTATTATTATAATTGTAATTATTATTTATTATATTAATGTTAGATTGTTGTTATCATTATTATTCTCTTGTTCACAGTTCTCCTCAACATTATTGTTTATATTATTGATATAATTATTGTTACTATTATTATCATTGTTGTTATTATAGTTATTATTATTAGTGTTACTATTATTATTATTTGTGAAATTATTATTATTAATCATATTTTTTATGTTATTCCTATCATTTGTTTGTGTTTTAGTTGACACTTCTAGATAGTATCCCAATTTTAATGTATAGTTTCTTTTCTTATCATTGCTCTTTATGATTTCATCCTCATGTGTATTTTTATTAATAAAGATCTTTTTTATTTCTTTTATTTCCTGTTCTATTGTAATTTCTTGCATTTTTTTGTATGCCCCATTCCCTTGTCTGTTGATTAATTATATTTCTTACATTTTTAATGTTGCATTCCATTGATTTTTCAATTAATATCTCATATCAATTAATTGT